>JABLUY010000104.1:0-119120 GCA_013306675.1 Thraustochytrium sp. TN22 | reverse complement strand
AGTCGAGTCGAGTCGAGTCGAGTCGAGTCGAGTCGAGTCGAGTCGAGCCGAGTCGCGTCGAGTCGGGTCGAGTCGAGTCGAGTCGAGTCTTCAAAGCCGAAGCGGGGCTTCTTTTTTATTAACCTTGCTGAGCGCGAAGGAGGGCACCATGCGAACCCCTTCTTTTCTTATTATAAAAAACTTTGCCTCCGGTCTCCTCTTCAAGCTCAAGCTGCGCGCAACAGGGGCGCATTGCCCCGCGTTCCCAACGGTAACTGGAGCAGAATGCGAGTCTTGCTGGAGGTCTGCACGGCGGAGTTGAGAGCGCAAGTAGCCACAGGATCGGCGAGGACGACGTAAAGGCAGAGGCTGACCCACCGGAGCGCACGTGCGCATTCGAGGGGCTTGAATCGAAGCGCAAACTCGTGCGACGGTGGTCGCCGTGCGTCGCCGTGAAGGGACTCGAATCGAAGCGCAAACTCACGCACCCGTGGTCGCCCTCGCGCTCGTGCTTGCGCGCTCAAGCGACAGCGAGCGATGAAGCTGTCGCACGCGGCGTGGCTCGAGCAAAAGGAGCGTGAGGATGATGACCGGCGGTTCTCCGTGGAGCAGGAGGCGCGGCGCGCGAGGGCGCGCGAGTCTGCGCGGCGCGAGCTAAGCCAGCGCAAGTTCGAGGCGTGGCTGCAGCACAAGGACAGCTTCGAGCGCGCCGTGCAGCTGTTGGACCAGCTGGATGCCGAGGAACGGTGCGCCGACCCGGCGCGTTGGTTTGAGGTGGCCGTGGCGGTGAGCGCGGTGGACTGCCTGCGCGGCGTGTACAAGCAGGACGGCTACGACGGCCTGCCGTGCGACCGCGAGCCGGCGCATAATGTGAGTCGTGACGAGCTGCGCAAGCGGCGCACGCTGCAGAGCGAGTTCTATCGCTGGTCGAAGCAGGCCGGCCACGAGTTCGAGAACGTGCCCGTGGACACGGCTCTCGCGCGTACCTTCTCAGCCAGCGCGCGCGAAGTCATGAGTGAGTACGCGGAGCAAATGGACCGTGAGGGCGACTTCATCATTCCAAGCCTCAAGTACACGGCGCCGCGCGCCAAGCAGGCGGCGCACGACAAGCGCAACTTGCACAACCCGGACACGGCCAAGTACAATAAGATCTATCACCGCCTGCTGCAGGCGGAGTTCGCGCGCGCGCAGGCCGCCGTGTACGAGCGCCTGGATGTCGCCACGGCCCAGACCGACCTGCCGCTGGCGGCCGCGGAGAAGCGCGCACTGAGCTCAATGGGCTTGGGCAAGCTGGCGCGCTGGGTCGAGCAGGACGTCGCGCACCGCGCAACCGTCGTGGAGAACCGCAAGCGCGAGGACCGCGAGTACGCGAGCCAGGTGCACCAGGGCTTCGTCGCCAAGAAGGACCGCATGCGCGTACGCCTGCCCGAGGCGAGCGAGAGCGATGACAGCGACGCGGAAAATCGCGACGGGGCCGCCGGCTCCTCCTCCGCCTCCTCAGAGGCCTTTCGCAGGCGCAAGAAGTTGCTGTACCGCGACGAGAAGGAGCTCGCCCGCATGGACTTTAGCGTCGGCCCGCCCAAAGCAGTGCGCACGCGTGGTGGGCCGGCCTCGGCCAAGCACAGCATCGAAGCCGCCACGCGCAGCAGTGGCGGCGGCGGCGGCGGCGGCGGCAAGCAGCGCTACGCATACGCGACAAACCGCAAGGACCTGGAGGCCGCGCGCGAGGCACTGGCGCGCGACGGCCACCTCTTCAAGGAGAATTTTCGCGATGAGGACGGGGACCCGCTTCCGGAAGACTACCGCGCGGCGCGCGCCGCGCCGACCAAACGCGACCGCATCCGCGAGCTCGTGCGCCAGCGCGAGGAAAAGGCGGCCGAGTCGTACAGAGAGTGGGCTGCGCAGAAGGACTTGCGTGCGCGTGCGCTCGAGAGCCTCGCGCACATCGACAAACCCGGCACGAGCGGCGAGGGCGCCGCCACGGACGAGGCGCACTGGCGCTATGTGGGCGAGCAGCTCAAGGCCGTGGACGCCACGCTTCTTGCAGAATTCTCCAAGTGGTCTGCCGGCTACCGGTCTGCGGCGCACTGCAAGGCGACCTGGGACTCGCTCCCGCCCAATGTCTGCGACACTTGCAACCCGTCGTCCACGGTGCACGCGGTGCTGCTCAAGTTCCTGAACCGCCCAGGCACCGACTTCGCGGCCATCTTCGACATGGCCGTGGAACGCGAGCTGCGCCGCATGATGTCCAGCGACGGCCGCGACGTCTCGGACGCCACGGCCGACGAGCGCCGCCAGCTCGAGGGTGCGCTGGAGCTCGGCCCGCGTCGATTCCGCCGCATGATGCAGGACGCCGGCCTCGCTGTGCAACCGCACGAGGTGCGCATCCTCACCACGCTCTTTGACCAGGACGGCAACGGCAAGATCTCGCGCAAAGAGTTCCTGCGATTCACCGGCTACGACCCCCGCCCCGGCGCGCGCGGCGATGCCCTGCTCACGCTGCGCGCCGGCGAGCTCTGCAGCTGGGAGGCCTGCTGCCACGTGACCGGGCTCACGAGCGCGTACGACGTGCGGCCGGCTGTGACGGCCGAGCAGGGCGGCGACGGCGACGGCGAGGATGCGTACTCGCAGGACGAAGACCAGGAGGACAACGAGGAGGACGCAGCGGCAGCCTCGGGAGCAAACGGCGCGCTTGTTCGCACACTGCCCTTGCGCCTACGCTCCGGAAGGGTCAAGAAGGGCTGGGTGCGCGTGCCGCTGCCGGACCTTGAGCGCCGCGCGCGCCGCCTCGTGCGTAGCGGCGAGCGCCGCGCTGGCGACTTCGCCAAGCCCACGCCAACGGCCTGCGAGGTGTCCCGCTGGACGCTGCAGGACCGGCTCACGGCGCTCGAGGGCCTCGACAACCTCGCCGAGACGAACCGCGAGATCGCGCGCACGCTTGCAATGCAGTCGCAGGGCGAGCCGCCGCTCGCACCTGTCCTGGCGCTCGGTCCGGTGCATGGGCTGGCCGAGGCGGAGCGCCAGTCGCGCCTGCTCCTGCAGTGGCGCCCCAGCGAAGGCAGCGTCTTCCCGACGTTTTACGTCCTGGAGACGTGCGGCCGCGAGGGCAGCAAGGCGCACCGCCGCCACGAGTACAAGGAGGTCTTTAGAGACCCACCGTCGGCGGCCAGCGGCAAGGGCCAGGCCGGCGAATTCCTCGTGCGCGGGCTTGATGCCGGCGTCCGCTACCACTTCCGCCTGCGCGCCTTCAACGGGTATGGTGCTTCACCCTTCACGTACGCTTCCTTTCTCACGGCGCCGCGCGCGCCGCCGCTGCCTGTGATCCGCTCGCTTGCGCCCACCACGCTCACGTTGGCCTGGGGCGACGGCGCGCCCACGGCCAAGGCGCTTCTGCGCGAACTGCGCGACGTCTTTCGCGCGCTCGACGTGGACGGCTCCGGCGCACTCGACCCGGAGACCTTTCTGGACGCCCTCGAGACGCACCACGCGCAGCTGCATAAGGCGCTCGAGGACCTGCCGGCGCCGGCCACGGCTGCCGGGGCCACCTTGCTGGAGGCGCTTGAGGCGCTGCAGCCCGGCGAGGGCAAACTCGCATGGCCCGCGCTCAAGGCGCTCGTGCTTCGCGCACACGGGGCAACCAACGACGCCGCGGCGGGCGCGCAGACCCGCGTGGGCCTCGGCCTCACGTACATGCTGTGCCGCTGTGTGGCGGACGAGGAGGTGGACTTCAAGCGCGAGGGCGCGCTCAGCTCCAAGCGGTCGGCCGACGATGTGGTCGTCTCCGTGCTGCGGGGCTCTGACTGGCACCTGAGTCGCGCCGTTGCAGATGGCGGCGATAATGATGATACCAGCGCGCTGGCCGATGTCCCGCGGCCGTACTACGTCGAGCTTCCGATGCCGGCGCGCGACGCCCAGGAGAAGCCCGCGCTTCGCGTGCTCTTGCCGCGCAAGACTCAGCGACCGGCCTCTGCCAGGGCTGGCGGTCGCAAGGCCGCGCAGCTTTCACAGCAGCAGCAGCTTTCACAGCAGCAGCAGCTTTCACAGCAGCAGCAACAGCAGCAGCAGCAGCACGGCCTGGACGAGGCGGGTACGCTCGCCTCGGTCGGCGCGCTCAGCGAACCTGTGACGCATCTGGAAGTGTACGAAGTGGTGTACCGCGGCTCGGAGCCGCGGTGCACGCTGACAGGACTGGAGCCTGGGTCGGCGCACCAGTTCCGCCTGCTGGCATTGGACGAGGCAGATGGAGTGGCTAGCCGCATGGGTGCCGCCCTCCTGGTGCATTTGCCAGCCGTCGCACCGCCCGCGCCGCGCATGATCAAAGACGCGACCACGGACGCTGTCTCGCTGGCATGGACACGGCCGGACCTGGAGCTTCTGAGCCGCAAGTCGCGCGCCAAAGAGGCCCTGGACGCCAAGCGCGAGTCCTGGACCAAGCTCGTGGGCGAGTGGGCACAGGACCCGCACATGGAGACAAAAGGTGGCGTCTCGGATGCCACGCTGCGCAAAACCTTCATGCGGTACGACCAGAATGCGGACGGCCTCATGGACGCGCACGAGCTTGCGGAGCTCTTCGCGGACCTTGGCCTGCGCAGCTCTGGTCCGTCCTTTGCAGAGGCGCGCGAGGAGCTTGATACCAACGGTGACGGCCACGTATCGTACACGGAGTTTGCACGCTGGTGGCGAAGCGCGGAGATGACCTTTGTGCTGCTGCACCGCGTGCGCCGCAGCAACAGTGGTGGTGATGGTGGTGGTGGTGGCGGCGGCGGCGGCGGCGGTTGCGACGACGACGCCAATGGTAGGAAAACGAAGCGCCGCCCCGCTCAGGGCGCCGCCTGGCGCGCCGTGTACAGGGGCACCAAAACCGAGGCGCGCCTGACCGGCCTGGCGCCCAACACGCGCCACGTCTACGCGCTGCAGTGCGAGCTGCGCCGCACGCTCTCTACGCCGTCGCCGGAGCTCGTCGTATTCACGGCGCCCGAGACGCCGCGTCAGCCTGTGGTCGTCGAGGCCGGCCCGCGCCACTTTAGGGTCAAGTGGTACCCGGGCGTCGGCGGCGCAGACCGCTTTGTGCTGGAGGCCATGCTGGTGGAGCGCCTCCCGGATGAGAGCGAGGCGGCTGCCGACTTCGCCGCTTCCGAGGCCGCAACGCGCGTGAAGCCGCGCGGCCCAGTTCCGGCGGATGAGCGCTCCTGGGTTGTCGTCTACGACGGCAAGGACTCGTTTGCGCTTGTGTCGGGCCTTGAGGCCTGCTCCGTCTACCGGCTCCGCGTCAAGGCGCTCAATGCCGAACGCCTTGCCTCGGCGCCCTCGCTACCGGCGCAGAGTGCCACCACGACTGCGCGCGACACCATAGAGCGGCGCGCCTCTCGCGCGAATGCGGCGCGCTTCTTCAAGATCGACTGCAGCACGGGCGATGTGGTCCTCGGCGACATCATCCTCTTCTCGGAGCGCGTCTTTGAGAGCGAAGCGAAACTCGCGGCCTCCTTGCGTCGCGGGCGCCAGCGGCGCCCTCAGTCCTCGCTCTCGCAGCAGAGCCTGTCCTCGTCCACCGGTGCGGATGCCACGGGCCACGGTCACGCCGGCGGCAGCCGCTCTCGCCAAGGAGGGTCCCGTGAGGTCTTCGTCACAGAGCGCACCGTCGCTGCCAGGGTAGTGGGAGCTCGCGAGCGCAAGGCCGCGCGTGACCTCGTGCTTGAGGTGCTCTGGTCCAGCCTCTCCGCGCGCGACCTGCCTGCCGAGGCCAACTACACGTTCCCGGCTGGCGTACGCATCACACGCGCCGAGACTGACATCTTCAAGTTCGAGACCTTTCGTGCCGCCTGGGCCCAGGAGGACGCCCGCTGGAGTTTGCAGGACGAGCGCGACGCCGCTCGCGATGACAACGAAGACCCCGATGATGACGACAGCTTCTAAATGTGTAGCTCGGACAGAAAACCAGCACCGCAAACTTTGCTTGAAAAGGAGGTGGCAGAGAGTCGGCGAGAACGACGGTCTGCTCGGCGAAACCGAGCCACTGGCACTCCCGGTGGCCGGGTCCTGGTCCCGGGGCGGGTCCAATGGCAGCAGCAGCTGGTAACACTGCCCCTGCACTTAACAGCAGGGCGAACTTAGTTACTTACTTCAACTTGAAGTGTTCTAGTTCAAGTTCGAGTTGAACTTGAACCTTTTCTAGAAGTTGAACTTCAAGTTGAAGAGCGGCTCCTGGTCGCTCGCGACTCGCAGAAACAAGTTCTCTTCGCAATGATTGCAAGACGAGACGCGCAACTTACGAGGGCAGGACCTCAGGGCCTGGGTACCGTACGTACACAGCTGGCCACGGCGCGCCACGGCTGCCACGGCTAAGTAGCATGGCTCGCTCGTTCGGCTCGCTCTCCCGCTTGCACTCGCTCGCGCTGGAACCGAGCGAAACGATCGATTGCGCTGCGGCTCCGGCCCCGACCGAGCAACCGTGCAGCAGCATCTCGCCTTCCAGGTCTGCTTGCCCGCCCTCGCTGCTCAGGCCTTCAAGTTGTGTGTGCTCCTCGCGAGCCATGGCCGCGGCTGGCCTAAGCAAAGCCTCGTTAGCTAAAAAGCACATCGCAGAAGCACGACTAATTTGAAGCCGATGCCGAGCACGGACTTGTCGATGTCGATGCCGGCCGGGTCGCTTTCACGCCGGCCGCGCCCGGTCCTGTGGCAGCACCCGCCCGTCAGATCCGCGGCGCGCCCGCAGCGGACCCGGCCGCCGGCGCCCGGCCCCGGTTTGCTTGCCAACCACAACCTCGAAACCGGCGTGCTCGGCGGCGGCGGCGGGCGGCAGGGCCGCAATGGCGCGCGGCGGGCGGCCGGGCCTTGGCGGCCGGGGCTTGGCGGCGGCGGCGGCGCTCGCTCGAGCTGCGCTGCTCCGGCGAAGTGCTCCGCCTCGCTCTCAGGCGCCGTGCAGCGGCGGCACGCGCGGCCGCGAGTCTTGACGCGCGGCGCGCGCGCGCGGCGAAGCAGCCAGGGTGCGCGACAGCGAGGTAGCGCGGAGAGACCAAGGAGACAAAGTCTGACGACAAACTTACATTGGTGGAAGAAGGTGCAGGGTCGCTCTGGAGGCGCGCGCGCCGCGCAGGCCGCGATCTCGTCGACGGTGGACCCGACGCCGGCCCCGTCAGCGGCCAGCGGCAGAACCCGATCTCGCTCTCGCTCTAGCTAGTTACTCGCGGCGCTGCGACGCGCACGGCACGGCACGGCACGGCACGATGATGGACTTCGAGCAGCCGGCGTGGGTGGACGAGCTGGCGCAGAGCCTGGGGCTCTCGGCGAGCAAGCGGCGGTCGAGCAAGCGGCGGTCGAGCAAGCGGACCTCGTCGAAGCGGCGCTCGTCGAAGCGGCGCAGCGCCGACATGGGGGAGCTGGCGCTGCCGGATATGGAGGCCGTGGGCAAGGTGGCCAAGCCGGTGGGGCGCGTGTTTCTTACGGTGTGGATCTTCATCGCGCTGGCGCTCGGCTTTCTCTTCGTGTACGCCCTGCAGTTCGTGCTGGACCGCGTGGACCAAAACCGCGAGAAACATGAGAAGATGAGCAGGCGCGAGCGCCTCATCACCCTGGGCAAGGCGCTGCGCCACTCCATGGCCGTGGCAGTGGTGGACCTGAACCCGTTCTGGAGCGTCACCGTGCATGCGGACGTGCCGCTCGAGGAGCTTCCCAAGGCCGCCATCTACATGGCCAACCACCTTTCGTACATTGACCCGTTCGTGCTCTCGGCCGCGCAGAGGCCCGTCGAGACCAAGTACGTTGGCAAGGCCGACCTGTGGAACATCCCGGTCGCCGGCAAGGCGCTCTCTAATTCGGGCGACATGCCCGTGCACTTTGTCAAGGACAAGAAGCTCGGCCGCTGGCGCACGCGTACCGGCACGCTCGACGAGCTCATGGCGCAAGCGCAGGAGTATCTCGAGATGGACATCGGCCTCACCGTCTTTCCCGAGGGCTCCATCAGCAAGCGCGGTGACCTCATGCCCTTTAAGAAGGGCTTCTTCCAGCTCGCCATCGAGACTGGCGTGCCCATCATTCCGGTCGGCCAGTGGGGCAACCAGGGCGGCTGGCCCATGGACCTCACTTCCAAGGTCAGCACCCCGAGCCTGCTGCTCAGCACCGCCGACATTCACATCCACTTTGGCGAGCCCATCGAGAGCACTGGCAAGTCCGTCGAGGACCTCATGTACGAGGTCTACAAGGCCATCGAGCATCTCCGCAATGTCCTCCCCAACTTCGACCTCGACCCGGAGCTCGCCTCCGTCGAGCCGGACTTCTCCCGCGTGCTCACGCTTGACCCCTCGGACCTCAACTCCCCGTCGCCAAACGACGACGACGGCAGCGAGGCTGTCTCCCACGAGGAGCGCGCGAGCTAAATGTCGATGTGCGAACGAAGCACCTCACCGCGCAGACCTGCCGAGCCAAAATCTCTCTCTCTCTGCACCTCTCTGCGCCTCATTGCGCCTCTCTGCACGTGCGCCACGGTACTCTCGCGCATCGTGCTAACACGAGAGTCGACGAGACGAGCGCCGTGCTCGCCCACCCTGATAATATTGTAGACGACCTCGCGCATCGCCGCGCCGGGATGAACGAAATAGTAGCCTCTTTCTCCTCCAAGTTTTCCTGCAATCGCTGACGGCAACTCCCCGGCTGATGCCCTCGCTGGCCATGGTCGACGTCGCGCTGCCCGGCCAGCCCAGCCGCGGGACGTCGCGCGTCGGCGGCAAACCGGCCTATCGCGCGGCCCAACCGGGGTGGCGCCGGCGCCGCTCATCACGGCCGCCGCGACGGCAGACTCGGTTGACGAGAGGTACGTGCGCGCGGCGCGGCGGCGGCGGCGGCGGCGGCGGCGGGAGCGGTGGCCGCCAGCGCAGCGCTACGCTGCGCGGTGCGCGCGGCGGCGGCGGCGGCAGCGGCGGCGCTCGATTTTCGAATCGGATCGTCACGAAAAAAAGGGGGAGAGTGCGCGGTCGCGGTGGCGGCCGCGGCGGCGGTGGCGGCGTTTTGGGCGGGGGACTGACGGCGACACAAACGCAGACGAGCAGCAGCTTCGGAGACAGCAACAAGAGCCCACCCAGGCACCATGTCGGCCACGGACACGCAGGCGAACGATGACTTTATGAGCTTCGACGCGAGCCGCCTCGACAAGCGCGATGCCTTCGCGGAGGCGCAGGGCGGCACCCAGACGATCGAGAAGGTGCACATCCGTCTGCAGCAGCGCAGCCGGCGCAAGTGCATTCTCACCATCACCGGCCTGGCTGACGACCTCGACCTCAAGCGCATCTGCAAGGCGCTCAAGAAGTCCTTCAAGTGCAACGGCGCCGTGGTGAACGACGACGACTTCGGCGAGATTATCCAGCTCCAGGGTGACCACCGTCAGGGCGTCGTCAAGTTCCTCGTCGACGAGGAGATCATCGACCGCTCGCACATCGTGGTGCACGGTGCCTAAGCGCCGACCGGCGAGCGGGCCACGGTGCCGGCGAGCGGGCGGGTGGGCTAGCCCCGTCTGCGCCGCAGTACCGGGCCTTTCTTGACCCAGGCTGCATGTCCCCTGACACCTTTTTCATTTTCTCCTCCATCCCTACGCGCGCCGTCGAGGGCCACACTTCGAGCGCGCTCCATTCCCGTCCCCCCCTCCCCCCCCCCCCCCCCCATATTCTCTTTCTCCCTCATCTCCTCACATTGCTCTCTTTCCCGCGGCGCGCAACTTGAGCTAGCTGAGCAGTAGTTTCTACAGCGCGTGAGACGGAAGTTTGTTTGTTGGCAACTGCTTACATGTAGAAGGGCTTCAGGCCCGGGAGGCCGCGCAGGTGGTCCTCAAAGGCCTCGATCTCATGGCGGACCACCGCGGGGTCGCACAGGGATGTCCCAGGTCCCAAGGGCGCGTTCGACAAGGTTGAAGTCGTGCTCGTCGCATCCTCTGTCGCCGTGTCGAAGACGATGGAGGAGTCCTCGCCGTCGAGCGAGGGCGACACCGAGGCGAAGACCACGCGGGGCGTCGCCGCCTGCACCATGGCGCGCGCGCCGCCCACGGAAGGCCGCCTCCGCTCCTCCGCCGCGGCATAGTCCCCGAGTCTGCTGCAGGACACCGTGTCGACGTGCAAGAGCCCGCTCTTCTCCATCACGAGCGCGCCCTTGGAAAGGCCTGCGGGCGGTCCAAGGCGCGGCACGGCGGACCGTGGACGTGCGTCGCGAGAGGCTGGAACTGTGGCGCGGCGGCGCGGCGGCGAAGGCAAGCCCGCCTTGGAGTTACGCCGGTCGTTGGCGTCCTGCTGCGCTTGGAAGCCGCGTTGCAGGGCGTGGATGCGGTCCTGCGCAAGCCGCGCGCGCTCCTCGTGCTGTGCCCGCTCCGCCTCAAGCCGCCTGTCGATGGCATCCAACGCCTTGCGATCCTTGCTAATAATGTGCTCATTTAGCACCAGGTGCAGCCGGCTCTGCGGCACGTGCTTGAGACTGCTCCACAGAAAGCCCTCGGCGCGGCAGTGCTCGCCCGTCTTCAATTTGTGCGAGTGCTCTGGTGCGCGCTGGCGCTTGTCGCGCAGGATGCGTCGCGCGCTGTCATGCCTACCGTCGCGCTCCGTTCGGGGCGGCTCGCGGCCCTCCGCGTCCGCGTTCTCCACCTGCCGCAAGTGCAGCCTCGCCCGGATCTTGCGAGCACGCTGTTTCTCTTGAAGGATGCGAGTGCGCTCCTCGGCTTCCTCCCCGCGCTTCACGCGCTCCAGGTGTGCCTCATATCTGGCATCCAAGTCTGGTCGCTCGCTCCACTTGCGTTCGCGCTCGTGCAGGTGGTATGGGTCCGTCCACAGCGCGCCCGTGCGTCTGTAGAAGCGCCAAGACTTCTTCAGCCGCCCTTCCTGCGTCAGCTCCTGCGCCTCGCCCTCGCGCCTCACGGCTGCCATCGTGAGCTAGCTGTGCACGCGAGCCAACGGCGGGCGGCGGCGGTGGGCACTTTTTGTTATGCTGAGCGCGAGACCGACTGCTGGCCGCGAGCCTTTGCAACTCTACGCCGGGCCGAGCCGCGAGTCCCTGGTCGGCAACGAGCCTCTTCAGCGCTCTTCAGCGCCGGGCCGCCGAGCCGCGCGAGCCGGGGTCTTCTCGTTCTCCCTCCTGCTCGCCCGCTCCACCTATCCTCTCAAGCCACCTTTCCGCTTGTATCCTTCTCAGGTCGCTTAAACTAATTCACAGTTAGGCCTTAGCCTAGCTAGGCCTAACCTAGGCCTAGTTCAGAGTTGCACGGCTCGCGGCGCAATGCACTCCTCTCTCACAGCCTGGCCGCGCGGAAAAGATGGCTGCCCGCTTGCACGTGCGCGCGACTCACTGCCAATACTTGAACCCGGCGTCGTCGCAACTCAGGCTAGTTAGCTAGCTAACGTGCCACGACTTGTGAGTCGCCTGACAGGCAGCCTGTGCATGCAGTGCCCCATGTCACCCGTGGCCGTCTCGGCCCGAGCGTGACTTCGCCATAACGGATCTAAGCGGTCTATTGATCGCAGCGGCGGGCGGCGCCCGGCCCAACCGAAGCGGCCCAACTCGCGTGAAAGCGGCCCAGTCCTGGTTGGCTCAGAACCGGTGGTGGCGCCGCAGAACTACTTTCTCGTGTCCGTCGCGCGCGCGGCGGCGGTCGGGCGGCGGGAGCGAGCGGGGCGGGGCGGCGTGCGGCGGTGGAGCGAGGCGGCCGCTGTCTGCGTTGCAGCAGGGCAGAGAGAAAGTCGCCTCGCGTGGGGGCGGGGCGCGCACGGCGCGCAAGGCATCATGGGGCGCAGCCAGTCGTCGTCGAACCCGGACCGCAAGGCGCCGGGCAAGGGCAATGGCGGGCGGTCCAAGGCGACGATCAAGCGGCTCAACATGTACCGGGGCGGCGCGCCGATTCGCAACAAGCAGGGCCGCATCGTGGGCGGCGACTTCATGAGCAGGAACCGCACGGGCAACAAGCCCATGGAGAAGATGTCGCGCATTGCGCCCAACCGGCGCTGGTTCGGTAACACGCGCGTGGTGGGGCAGAAGGAGCTGGAGAACTTCCGCGAGCAGATGGCCGAGAAGGTCGCCGACCCGTATACGGTCGTGCTCAACCAGCGGCGCCTGCCCATGAGTCTGCTCACGGACTCCAAGAAGGAGGCGCGCATGCACCTGCTGTCCTCTGAGAGCTACGAGAGCGTCTTCGGCCCGAAGCGGCAGCGCAAGCGGGCCAAGCTCTCGGCCGCCTCGCTCAGCGGCCTGGTCGAGGACGCCAACAAGAAGGCGTCCTCCTTCGAGACGGCCATGGAGGAGGCCGAGGCGGGCGGCGCCGGCCTGGACGCGCGCGGCGGCGCCATCGCCATGCGCGAGAAGGTCTTTGAGAAGGGCCAGAGCAAGCGCATCTGGCAGGAGCTCTACAAGGTTCTTGACTGTAGTGACGTGGTCATCCAGGTCCTCGATGTGCGCGACCCTCTCGGCACGCGGTCCAAGCGCGTCGAGACCTATCTGCGCAAGGAGAAGACGCACAAGCACCTCATCTTTGTGCTCAACAAGGTCGACCTCGTGCCGACTTGGGTCACGCGCCGCTGGGTGCGCATTCTCTCCGAGGAGTACCCGACGCTGGCCTTCCACGCCAACATGACCAAGCCCTTTGGCAAGGGCGCACTCATCCAGCTCCTGCGCCAGTTCGCGCTTCTGCACCCCGAGAAGAAGCAGATTAGCGTCGGCTTCATCGGCTACCCGAACGCTGGTAAGAGCTCCATCATCAACACGCTGCGCTCCAAGAACGTGTGCAAGGTGGCGCCCATCCCGGGCGAGACCAAAGTCTGGCAGTACATTACGCTCTTCAAGCGTGTCTTCCTCATTGACTGCCCCGGCATCGTCTACCCGAACGAGGACAGCGAGGCCGAGGTCGTCTTCAAGGGCGTCGTCCGCGCGGAGCGCCTCGAAAGCCCCGACGACTATATCCCTTTCATGCTCGACCGCGTGCAGCCCGAGTACATCCGCCGCACTTATGGCATCGACTCCTGGGTCGACGCCGAAGACTTCCTCTCGCAGCTCGCCTACAAGCGCGGCCGTCTGCTCAAGAAGGGCGAGCCCGACATTCGCAGCATCGCGCAAAGGGTCATCTACGATCTGCAGCGTGGCCGTATCCCCTACTTTGTGCCCCCGCCTGCCTCCTCGGGCGGCGAGGACGACGGCGAGGAGGGCCAGGCCGTCGCCGCTGCTGGCAAGACCGTGGCCGTCTCCAGCTCCTCTTCCTCTTCCTCTTCCTCTTCCTCGGCGGTCGCCGTTGGCAAGAAGAAGCGCGCGGAGGCGCTGGAGGACGACGACGAGGACGACGAAGACGACGAGGACGACGAGGCTGATGGTGACAACTTGGCCAAGCGTATTCAGCTGCCGGTCCAGGACTTCTCGCTTCTCCCGCAGAAGGAGTTCGGTTTCATTACCGAGCAGGACAATGACGAGGACGACGAGGATGCCGGCAGTGTGGAGGCCGACGACAACGAGGGCATCGACGAGGGCGAGGAGGCTGGCAACGGCGAGGGCGACGACGGCGAGCAGGAAGACAACGAGGAGGTGGAGGAGGAGGAGGAGGAGGAGTCCAAGGGCCCTGCCGCTGCCGCTGGCAAGCGCGGCAAGCAGCAGGCTGCCGGCAGCAAGGCCGCCGGCAAGCGGCCGCGCGCGAAGCGGCAGCGCAATGCCGACAAGGCTTCATCCGCGAAGAAGTCGCGCATGAACGCGACCATTGCCAAGCTCAAAAAGGTTGAAAAGGGCCCCAAGGGCAAGGGCAAGCCTGCCAAGGCGTCTCAGCTCGGCTCCTGGGACCAGCTCGACATGTAGTAAGCTCCCTCTGGGCGCGCATAACTTCACCCGCCCTGAGGCGCCCGACGATCGTACAAGTAGCAACAACCCGACCTTTCCGATCTGTGTTCTTCTTCTGTTTTCATGTCACAGCACCGCACACTGCACCGTGACGTTTCGCTATGGCTTTGCTTCGTGTGCACTTCATGAGGAGGAAGACGAAGCGGCAGGCGGCGGCGGTGTCGCGGCCTCGGGCTTGGATGCGTCTGCCTCGGCGGTCGCGCCGGCCGTGCTAGCGCCGGCCTCGGTCGGAGCGGCTTCCTTCTTTGCGGCCTCCTCTTCCTGGCGGGCCTTGAGCACCTCCTCCGGGCTCTTACCGGGCTCGTACGAGCGCGACCCGAAGATGCTGCTTCCGACGCGGACGCTCGTGGAGCCGTGCTTGATAGCGATATCGTAGTCATTGCTCATGCCCATAGACATCTCAAACGGCATGTCCTTGAGCTCCGGGTGCGCGGCCAGAACGTCCTCCTTGCACTTGCACAGCAGGTCGAAGCACTCCGGCGAGATGTCGCCGAGACGGCCAATGGTCATAAGCCCGGCGAATTGCAGGTTAGAGCACTCCTTAAGCACGTGCGAGACGAGGCCCACACACTCTGTGGGCTCCACGCCGCTCTTGCTGTCCTCCCCACTCGTGTTGACCTGCACCAGCACGCGCAGCTTCTCGGGGCGGTCCTCCGGCACGTTCTTGTTGAGCTGATTCGCAAGCTTCACCGAATGCACGCTCTCCACCATGTACAAGTTGGGCAGCGACGCGACCTGCTTCGCCTTGTTGCTCTGCAGCATACCGATGAAGTGCCACTTGATGTCGGAAGGCAGATTGGGCGCCTTGCCGCACAGCTCCTGCACGTAGTTCTCGCCGAAGTGCCGCTGCCCGGCCTCGTACGCCTCCACTACCATCTCGTCTGGCTTCGTCTTGCTCACCGCCACCAGCGTTGGCTCCGCGCGTCCCAGCTGCCCGCACAGCTCGGTGATGCGCCCGCGCACGCTGCGCAGCGCCGCGGCCACCCCTGATCCCGACGCCGCCGCGCTCATGATCTCCACCAAGCTCTAGCTAGCTAGCTAGCTAGCTAGCTTGAGCGCGAGGAACGTCTCACTGCACGACAGCGCCGACGGCTACGCGCGGACCACTGCACGCTGCCTACGCCACACCTGCCGCCCGCTCTCGAGCGAGCGTCTGCACGCGAGCGTAGAAGGTCTGACCTCGGCGGCGCCGCAGCGAAGCTATGGCAGCCACAAGAGACAGGGACGAGAAAAGATGGGGAGAGAGAGAGAGAGGAGAGATCACAACATCGCCTCCGAGGCGGCCGCCAAAGCTCACCTTCATCGAGCCTGGCCACCTGAGGTCGAATGCGTAAGTTATAGTCGTCAAGATGATTGTCATAGTCTAAAAGATGCTGCTGCTCGTGCATGTGGCCGACGCGAAGCTCCAAGCGGCGCCGAAGGAACGGGGCACGCCTCACGCCGACCAGGAGTCGCGGCGCGCGGGAGGCTGGCCGCCCTCCTCGAAGACGTAGCGGGACTTGTCGAGCTTGGCCTCGAGCTTCTTGCGGCTGATCATGGCGTTGGAAACGCGCGTACGCAGACGCTTGATGGCGCCCTTGCTGCGGTTCCGCACAGCGTCCGAGACACTCTGCGAGGCGTAAGCGCCCTCGGGCGGGCCGCCGATGACCTCACTGTTCATCCTGACGGCCTGGATGCGCTGGAAGCTGCTCGCCTGGGCGCTTGCTTGCTCGCTCGCTCGCTCGCTCGCCCGCTAGCGCTTGCTCGCTCTGCGCTTCTTTGCAGGTTTACCGCCGCTCGCTTCGCCTCGCCTCGCCTCGCCTCGCCTCGCCTCGCCTCGCGTCGCTCAAAAACGAGCGAGCCCTCCCTCTCCCGGACTCAGAGGCTGTCAAGCTCAGCACGGGCCCTTCCCTCTTTCCCGCTCCGTGATCTTCAAAGCGTAGCCGGCCATCTCGCACTGCACGGTACCCCGGCGCGCGTGCAGTGCGAGCCCGAAGACCCCCTTCGCTTACTCGTAAACCTTTATGGCAAGCTCGGTGCGCCCTCCTTCGTCGCTGCGCTAATGCGGCTGCGCTAACGTTAATGCGCCCTCCTTCGACGCTGCGTTAGGCAAGAAGTAAAGAATTGCTGTCTCCAAGTCGGGCCATTCCATTCCGTTGAGGGCATTGCGCAAGGTCGAACGTGCCCCCCACCAGGCGAAGCCCGCTCTACTCGGGTCGCCGGTGTCCACTGCCGAAAGGGGGCAGCGGCGGGGGTGCGCCGTGTTTCGTGCAGTGGTCAGGGTGGTACACACCGTTTTAGACGCGACGAGATGAAGGTCGCCGGCTGCCGCCCGCCGAGGCCATCGCGCCGCTGCAGCGGCGGCGAGGCGAGCACGCATGGAGACACCGAGCCGGTGAGCTGCAGGCAGGCAGCCAACCTGGCTGCCTTGACGCTGCGCGGTTCCAGGCGGGGCCTCGGCACCCGCAGCATTGGCAGGTCCTTGGGGCGGGGAGGGGAAAGGAAGAGGAAGTCAACGCACAGCTCTGCTCAAGTGTTGCTGTCCTGCGTGCGTAACGCAACGCATCGGTCGTGCGCGCGAGGCGTCAGCCAGCCAGCCACCCAGGCGAGGCGAGGAGAGGAAAAGGGCGGCGGCGCTGCGGCGCTGGAGCAGCGGCGACAGCCCCCAAGCTGCTCGCGCGGAGCAGTGCGCAGTGCTGCTGCACCGCGGAGGGGAGCGCGGAGCGTGCAGGCCTCTCGAGCGTGTCGTGCGTCGAGGGGTGGCCAGCATATAGCTGGCTGGCTAGGGGAGCACCGGAGCGAGTTGGACTTGGAGTGGAGCTCGCACTTCGAGGTGCTGCACGGCCGCGTCCAAGGCCTGGCGCGTGCGAGCGTGCGCGTGGAGCTTCGCGCGTGCAGAGGTGAGGAGCGCGCTGCGGAGCGCTCCTCGAGGCGCGCGGAAATCGGCGCGCGGAAATCGGCGCGCGACAGACAGTCCGCGGCAGAGACTGCGGCGGCGGCGGCGGCAGCGTCGGCGGCAGCCGCGGCACGCAGCGGCGCGCTGCGACGCGGGGCGCCGTCATGAACGAGGCCGCGCAAGATGCCGGCAGCGGCATGGCGCAGCAGGTGGTCTTCGACCTGCCGCGCGGGGGCAAGATTGTCATGACGGAGATCGGGCCGATTCAGTTTGGCATCCCGCCCGAGACCATCAAGGACAGCATGGTGCTTGGCTTGGGCATCCCGGCCTTCTTCGTGGTACCGCCCGAGCGCTTCGTGAAGAAGTTTGGCCCGAGCCAGGGCGTTAACGTGGCTGAGTTCGAGTTCCCCGCGTACTGCAACTTCTTCTTCAAGAACGGCAAGCGCGTGTGCCTGGTGGTCAAAGACGAGGACGTCAAGACGCGGATACAGAATGTCTTTCAGGAGACGCTTCTTGGCCCGCGCGAGTGGGACCCAGAGGTGGACTTCGCGCCGGACTACCCGAAACACATGCGACCGGACCTGAACAAGGAGCTCGAGTACTTTCGCCACTTTGGAGACAAGCTCATCACCGTGGACCTGCTGCTGACTTTCGCTGTGTTCAACGAGGATACGGGCCGGGTCCGCCTGAGCAGCGATGACGGCTCGTCTTTCGTGGAGATCTGGCACTCGCCCGAGGCGCAGCGCTACCACGTCTTCGACTCGGGCGGCAACGAAATTGCCAGCGTCGAGCAGCGCGTGCGTATTCCACACGTGCCTCGGCTGGAGGCGGCGCCAGCCGCTGCGCTTTTCAAGCCGCCTGTCTTTGGCGTCACCGTGCTGGGAAGTTCGCACGGCTTCGATCCGAAGGGTTCCACCTCGGGTTACGTGCTATGGATCAACCGGCGGGGCCTCATGGTTGACCCGCCGCCCAATTCCTCGGTGCTGCTGCAAGAAAACAACATCGCGCCCTCGCTGATCGACGCGGTCATCGTGACCCACTGTCACGCCGACCACGACGCGGGCACCTTTCAAAAGATCTTGCAGGAAGGCAAGGTCACGCTCATGACGACGCCCACCATCCACGGCTGCTTTCTGCGCAAGTACGCGGCGCTTTCGGGCCTGGACGAGGACTTTCTCAGCAGCGTCTTCGCCTTCCGGCCTGTGCATATCGGCGATGAGGTCAAGTGTCGCGGCGGCTACCTCAAGTTCTTCTACAGTTTGCACTCCATCCCGTGCGTAGGATTCGAGGCCTTTTTCGGCGGACGGAGCATCGTCTTCTCGGCGGACCACATGAATGACCCGGCGCGCATCAAGCAGCTCTGCGTGGACGGCGTCCTCACGCCCGGTCGCCGTGACGCCCTGCTCGACTTCCCGTGGCACAGCGACCTTATTCTGCACGAGGCCGGCGTGCCACCTATCCACACGCCCATGGAGACCCTCAGCGCGCTTCCGGACGATGTCAAGCAGCGTCTCTACGTCGTGCACGCAGCGCTCGAGAAGATTCCGCCCGGCTCTGGGCTGCGCGCCGCCATCCCGGGGGTTGAGCACACCATCACAGTCGAGGGCGTTGAGGAGCCGCCCAACTCGCGCGCGCTCGAGATCCTCGACCTCGTTGCATCCATCCCGCTCTTCGCGCACCTCACCATCAAGCACGCTTCGGATGTACTCTCCTTTTGCAAGGTCGAGGAGCTCTCTGCCGGCACTTGCATCGTTCGCAAGGGTGAGTCTGGTAACTCCTTCTATGCGGTCATGTCGGGCCGCTGCGAGGTGCGCGTTTCGCATAGTACGATGTGCGGGCCCGAGGCCCCAACCACTGCCATCCCGAGCGGCACCAGCAGCAGCACCAGCAGTGGCAACAGCAGCAACAGCAACGGCAGCATCAGCTGCGACGGAAACGCCGGGACCAGCGTCACCGGGACCACGGTCGCCGGCAGCCCGAGCTCCATCATGGAGGGCTCTGATGCCGCTGGTGGGCCGAGCAGTGGCGGCTGTGGCGATGCGCAGGAGCGCGACGAAGAGGAGGAGAAGGGCTGCAACGCCGCCAACGACTGCGCGGAGAGCCCCGGGTCCGGCCACGGGACGACGGTCCCCGAGGCGACAACCGCAGCTCGAAAGAACGCCACTGTCAAGACATACTATGCAGGAGATTACTTCGGTGAGCAGGCGCTCATTGCGGGGAACGCGCTGCGCACCGCAGACATTTATGCGATCGTGGACGTCAAGCTGCTCAAGTTCGAGCGCCGCGACTTCCACTGGATGCTCCAGGGGACGGACGTCATCCAGCGCATGGATAAGCTCGTGGAGATGCGCCAGAGCGGGAGCTGGGCCACCATCGGCGCCAACACCCTCCTGCGCATGCTCACCGAGTCCCAGAAAACCCAGCTCGAGACCATCTTTGAGAGGCGCACCTTCGCGGAGGGCGAAGAAGTGTGGAGGGCCGGTACGCCGATCGACTACGCCTGCCTCATCGAGTCTGGCCGCGTCAGCTGCTTCGACCCCCAGCTCATGCTCGACGACAGCTTCAAGCGCAACGTGACGCAGCCCAACGGTTCAGTGTCCTCGCTCGCCAGTCGCAGCACTGCGAGCAGCCCTGACAGCGCCAAGACCAAGCGCTCGCGCCGCAACTCGGCGCGCTACAGCTTCAGCGGCAACAACACCTATCTGCGCGGCGCCCTGATTCTTGAGGCCGACGCCGTCCTCGAGGGAGGCGCGCACGAGCTCGATGTTCGAGCGCTCGACACTACTACCTGCCTCATGATCCCCGCAAAGGGCCTGCGCGAGTTCTTCAAGGGCAACCCCGGTTTCCTCCTCAGCGTCGTTCACACGCGCTGCATCACCTGATCGGGCAAGCAGGTTAGGCTGGGGCCGCCGGCGGCGGTGGCGTCGACGCTCTTTCTGTTGTATGATGATGATGATTTGTTGCGAGTCTTTGATGAAAGGTGCCAGGGGTGACCACTGCGCACCACTGCGCGATCTCAGCGGAGTCGAAGAAAAAGGCTCGATTGTTTATTCACTTGTCCAAGAGGTCCTTGAGCTTGGCGTACTTGGGGTCGTCAAGGCAGGTGAGCGCAATTTGCTTGTCGTTCTCAATGGCGGCGACCAGGCTGTCCATGGAGTCAAAGTCGAGCTCTGGGCGGATCTTGGCGCAGACCACGATGGAGAGCATCTTGCCGTAAAAGTCGCTGGTGAAGTCGTGCAAGATGTGCGGCTCCACCGTCTTCTTGTCGTTCTTAAAGTACGGGTTCCAGCCGATGGACGTCACCATCTTGTACACGTTGCCGTCCAGCTTCGCCCAGCCGTAGTACACGCCCGTGCCGAAGGCCGCCAGCGCGTCACCCACGGCCTTCTCGTCGATGTTGGCCGTCGGGCAGCCCAGCAGCTTGCCCCCGCGCCCGAACCCTCGCACCACCTCGCCGCGCAGCACGAGCGGCGGCGCCACGTCCTCCGCGTCCGCCGCCGTGTAGTGCTTCGCAGTGTGAGTCGGCGTCGCCGCGCCGCCCAGCCTCCGCGCGAACGACCGCCGCACCACCAGCAGCGCGCCGGCCGCGCCGGCGGCGAACAGCCCTGCCTGCTGCATCCTCCGCGCGCCGCGCCCGCCGCCTGCTCGCGTGCGCGCCGCGGCCTCGCCCTTGGCGGACTGCGCCGCGCTGTTCTCACAGTCCATCCATCCATCCATCCATCCATCATTCATCGATCATCTCAGTCATCCCATGGGGCTCCGCGGGAGTCCGTCCATGCCGACGCCCGCCGCCGCGCGCGCGCCCGGGCTGCGCGCTGCCCGCCGCCGCCGCCGCCGCCGCCGCGGCCGGGCGCCTGGCATCCCTCGTGCCCGGCCTCGGTCATGAGCGCCGTGGCGGCGGCCATGACGGCCGAGGCGGCGAGCGCGGCGGGCGCCGCGAGGCAGTCGGCCTCGCGGGAGCGCGCGAGGAGCGCGGCGCGCGGGCGGAGCGGCGCCGGGACGCCGCGCAGGCAGCGCTGACGGCCGGTCGCCAGGCGCGGGGCGCGGCGCGGCGCGGCGCGGCGCGGCGCGAGGGGAAAGCCAAGGCATGGCGCGCGAAGGCCGCTCGGGCGGGCGCCAGGGCGCAGGCGGAAACCCGAAGCGAAGCGCCAGGTCCAGGACGCCCGCGCCGCGGAAGAGCAAGGGCCTCACGGACGGGGACGCCGACGCGGCGTTCGACGCGCTGCAGGAGAAGGGCGCCGTGGACAGCGAGGCTGTGTACTATCTCGGGCTCGTCGAGAAGACCGGCCTGAAGCGGGACGAGCTGCGCGAGGCCGTGCGCGCCGCACGCAGGGACATGATCAAGGAGGCACGCCAGAAGGCGCCAGCCGCGAAGCTCGACAGCGCCGGGCTGCGAGCGCTCTTCCGCGCTGCCGAGGAGCTTGGCCCGGGGACCGCCTTGCACAAAACGCTTCGAGCCATCGCTGCTACGACGCGCAAGAGCAGCAGCACCAGCAAGAGCAGCACCAGCAGGAGCGGCAGCAGCGATGGCAACGATTGCGGTGGCCAGAAGATTCAGAGTACGCCGCCATTCGCGCGCAATCCGTTCCTCGCTGTGCTCCGGTTCGCCTGTGCGACGGTCGTCGTCCTCCTCTGCCTAGCGCTTCTCCTCGCAGCGGCGGTGCTTTTCATGTCCGACGACAGCACCCGAGCGAAACTCCTCTGCAAGATACCGCCTCTGGTCGACCAATTTGGCGGCGACAACATTGTTAGCCGCAATCTTTGCAAGCTCTCTGTACAGATGGCCATTGCCGAGGTCCGCAATGAGCTCCACGAACAGGGTTGGCTCTGATCATCGTTATTAGCAGTGTTGAAAGCCTGAGGTTGCGCATGAGAAGAAGAAGAGTTCATGCAGGCTTGCATCTCAGCTCCGAGGCGGAGCTTGCAACCCAACACAAGCAAGCCGAGGCCTGATTCCAGTAGGCGCTTTGCTTGCTTGCTTTCACAGACCACAGTTCTCTCGAAGTTAGCTTTGGTACTAAGTTAGAGAGGACCAAGCACCACTCTGACGCTGCCGCTCGCTGCTGCTCGCCCTGGCCTTGCAGCCCGAGTGCCAGGCAGAGCTCGCAAACTACACTGCTGCTCGTCCATGCCAGGGAGCAGGCTGGGCCCCTCCCTGCCACCGTGACGTTCACGTCCCGACCCCGAGGCGGAGCTCGCAAACCACCACCACCGAGGCCCGCGATGGACGCAGGCTGCGTCGGGCGGGGGGCGGGCGTTGCGGGCGGCGGTGGCAAGGGCCCGGACGCAACGCCAGGAGCTGGCGCGCTAGAGTACACGAGCAACGCGGGCATGCCGCTGTCGGCCAGCATGGGTGGCGGCGTCGGGGAGGTGGAGGCCCTGGCCAATGCGCTGGGCGCGCTGCACGTGGATGACCCGCGGCGCGCGGAGCTGCTCCAGGGAAAGTCAGAGCAGGTGGTGCACGAGGTGCTTCTGGTGCTGGAACGCCGAAGCAGCGTGCTCAAGGAACGCGGTGACTCGGCGCTCCTGAGGGACGCGGCCCGGGACGGCTCCTCGTTCATGTGCAGCCGCTGCGAGGGCCTCATCGCGGTGTCGCGGCGCGAGTTCCACCAGGAGTGGTGCCCAGGGCCGGCGCCGTCGCGCATTGGCGAGACGCTAGCAGCCATGGACCTGGACGCCTCATGACATCCAGCAAGGCCCCTACTTTGTGCCTCACTGTCAAGCTCAAGATGATGGTGGATGCAATGGAGAGGGGAAACCAACGCCTTTGTCCGGCGGCAAAGATCACAATCGCTCACGTGAGCTACTACCAGCAATGCAAAAGAGTCCATCGAGCCCCAAGCGGAGTGCCAGCGGTCTTCACCCCGGCAGCCGCCCAGCGCCCGTGGCCACGTCCTGGTGCGGCGCACGCGTGCGCGGCGCGCATGCATGCTCCATCATTCACGTTCTCGTTCACGTGTCCGCTCACTTCTCGCGGAGCAGGAGCTCGAGCGAGCGGATGAGCTGCACGCTCTCCTGGAAAGAGCACTCGGCGCAGCCGCGCCAACGCACGAGGCCCTCGGGGTCGATGAGGAAGGCGTAGCCAACGATGCGATTCTTGATGCCGAGCGCCGGCTTCCACGTGGAGAAGTCGCCGTAGAACGCTGCGGTGCTGTCGGCGTGGCGATCGTCGACGGCGCGCTCAAAGGCCCTGCCGATGATGCCGCGCAGCGCAATGTAAAAACGATTTTCCACGACCGAGGCCGTCACGATCTGAAGCGAGCGCTGCTTGCGGTTCCTGTGCTGCGTGATGCTGGCCTGCAGGTTGCGCTCGACGGGCTCGCGCCAAGACGGCAGCTGCTGGAAGCCGTGTTGGTTGAAGGAGAGCAGCAAGAGCGTGACGCAGTTATCGCGCGGGACGGAGACCGGCGTGCCCGTCAGCGTGGTGAGCTCCAGCAGCGGCAAGCGCTCCGCCAGCTCACGCGGCACGGGCGACTCGTCCGCCTCGAAGACCTTCATGTCCGTGGTGCGCGTGATCTGCCGCAGCTGCGACATCAGGTTCGACTCTCTGTGCTTGCGCAGCTCGCCGATGAGCTCGCGGTGCCGCTCCATCTTGGCCTCATTGCGATCGTCCTGCTCAGGCTGCTGCTTCTTGCCCGCGCCCTCGCCCTCCTCGCCACTGCTGCCGCTGCCGCGCGCGCCGCCGCTGCTCGCCGCTCGCCAGCCACCATGGCCACCACGGCCACCATGGCCACCGCCGCTCGCCAGGCGCCCGCTGCGCCGCAGACGCAGCGGCGCGCGCAGCGGCGCGCGCGCCAGCGCTGCCGCCGCCAGCATCCTCCCTGCGCGCGCGGCCCGGCCCGGCGCCCACGGCTCCGCCTTGCCAGTCTTGCAGGTCTGCTGCAGCACGCGCAGCATGCGCGGCATGCGCAGCTCCTCCAGCTCCCTGTGCAGGTCAGCGCGGCGCAGAGCCGCCGCGTGAACGAGCGCGCCTCTGCGCGCGCGAGCTGGCTGCCGTCGCGAGCACCTGCGCACGCATTGCGTGCGTGAGAGTCTCCGACCACGCTTTCTTTGCGCCCGCTCGAGCGCCACGAACGTCTTTGCTTTGCTTTGCTTTGCTTCCTTGCCGACGACGAGGACGACGAGGACGAGGACGACGAGGACGCCAGCACCGTCGCCGTGGCCGTCGTGGACGAGCCCGTCGGCCTCGGCGTTTCCTTCTCCCGCTGCTGACCTGCGAGGCGAAGCGAGACAGAGCGCCGCGGCCAGGTTGTAGTCATCGTCGTCGTCGTCGCCATCGTCGTCGTCGTCGTCGTCGTCGTCGTTGTTGGCCGCGTCCGAGCCCGCCTTGGAGCCCCGCACGTGCGGGTGGTTGGCGGCGTACGAGCAGACCTCCAAGGTCGGCCCGGCGCAGCGGCGCGGCGACGGCGGCGGCGGCGGCGGCGGCGGCGGCGGCGGCAGCAGCGGGAGCGCGATGGAGCGCGCGCGGGCGGCGGTGGAGGAGCTGGAGGGGCTGGAGCGCGCGATGGCGGAGGCGCTGCAGCGCAAGCGCGGCGCGGGCGGGCGGCTGGCACGCGTGAACGAGGACTTCCGCGTGGCGGCGCTGGCGGAGGCATGCGGCGCGAGCGCGGGGGACGCGCGCGCGTGGCAGGAGCGCGGCGAGGCCGTGGAGGCCGAGGCGGCGCGCATCCGCGAGGAGGACATGCAGGGCTTCTTCATGGAGAAGCGCGCGCTGCAGGACTTCTACGCGCGCCACCCGGAGGCGAGCGGCCAGGGCGACGTGATGGCGGCATGCCGCGCGCGCGCGGCCGACCCGCCGCAGTGGAGCGGCGAGGAGCGCCACGGCAAGTACCTGGACATGCATGAGCTTTTCCACGCCTTTGTCAACCTGCGCGGCGTCGACGAGAAGCTCTCCTACACGGACTACTTGGGCCGCCTATCCAACTTCTCTGACCTCGACACGCAGCAAGTCAAGGCGCAGCGCGCCTATGCTGACTACCTGCAGGCACTGCGCGTCTACCTGGAGGGCTTCCACCGGCGCGCACAGGCGCTCGTCTTCCTGGACATGGCCGCCGTTGAGGCGCGCTTTGACGCGGCGTGGCGCAAGGGCGCCGTGGCGGGATGGGAGCGGCGCGACTTGCAGCCCTCCGACGACGAGGCGCTCGCCAAGCTGGACCCAGCCGCGCTCTCCAAGGAGCTGCTCATGCGCGGCGCCAAGTCCGGCGGCGCACCGGCGCAGCGCGCCGATCGCCTCAAGCTTGTGCTGGCGCACCCGATGCACCTGCCCAATGCCGAGCCGCCCGCGGACGACGCCAAGCTGGCCAAGACCTGGCGTAAGGCGCGCCTCTTCGACGCCTACGAGGTTGCCCGCCTCGAGGCGCTCGTCCAGTTCCTTGTGGAAAGCCTGGCCGACTTTATCGACGCCACGCGCTCCTTCATCACGCGCAAGCAGACACAGACCTACGAAGAGCTCAAACAAGAGGAGGAGGCCGAGGCACGCCGCGAGGCCGGCGAGGACGACGATCACGACGCCTTATACGAGGACGAGGACGCCAATGACCGTGGGGAGGTCAACCCTTTAAACCTCCCGCTCGATTGGGACGGAAAGCCCATCCCGTACTGGCTCTACAAGCTCTACGGGCTCAACGTCGAGTACACCTGCGAAATCTGCGGCAATTACACCTACCGCGGGCGCCAGGCGTACGAGCGTCACTTCAAGGACTGGCGTCACGCCCACGGCATGAACGTCCTCGGTATTCCCAACACCGCGCACTTTCATGACATCTCCAAGATCGACGAGGCGCGCGCGCTCTACGCCAAGCTCAAGACTTCGCTCGACCAAGAGTCCTTCTCTCGCGACCAGGAGCAGTTTGAAGACGCCGACGGAAATGTCATGGACCGCAAGACATATTTTGACCTGAAACGTCAGGGCCTCCTCTGATGACTCCTGCAAAGGCCAGCTTCGTGTACCCTGAAAGAACACTACATAAATCCAACTGCGAGGACAAGACCATTTCTGTGCGGGGATTTTCGTCGAAGCTTCCATCGAGGTTTTCTTCGATCCTTTTCCTCAAGGCTTGCGTCGAAATCCGTCCCTTTGAGGCATTCGTCGATCTTAAAAAAAAAAAGGCATTCGTCGATCATTTCGTTGCGGCTTGCGTGAATTTATTCCTCGTGGCTTCCGTCGATCTCTTAGAATTGAAGAGGCTTTCGACAATGACTTTCGCCGAGGCTTGCGTCGCCAACCCTCGTGGAAATCTCCGTGGAGATGCTTCCGTCGGAAGCTGACTCCGAGGCTTCCGTCAAGGTTTTCCCGTCGAGACGCCCGTCGATCTCCTCATCCCCCCATCATCATCATCATCGTCATGAGTCTGCCGCATCACCACAGTCGCTTTCCTCAATTCATCATAACTTCCACACGTCTCAGAATAGTTCATTCCGACGTCCTCGCAAGCGAGCGAGTGCACCGATGTGCACCTTGCCCCACGAGGGTTACCCCCCCCCCCCTACCCCCGCCCAAAATACGCCCCAAGGTCGCCATGTGTCGCGCTTTGCGCGTTTCGTTGACCCAGTCTCGACCCGGCACTGCCGCCGACGGGCCCAGCTCGGACGCGCAGCGTTGTTTGCTACCCACCCCGTGTCCCGGCCCAGCCGCCCACGCGCGCTTGCTTCGTTTGTCGGAGTCGAGCATGCCGAGTGGTTCGCTTTTCGACCAAGTGGGAACCCGCGTCTGCGTCCCAGTCCCACTTGCGCTCGCGTGGTCCGACTCGAGGGCGGCGTCGCGGCGTGCGGGACTCTGCGGCGCGGACTCGGGCGCTGTGCTGCGCGGTACGGGCAGTGCAGTGCGAGGGCGGCGGCGGCGGCGGCGGCGGCGGCGGCGGCGGCGCGACACGGCGCGGCGCGGCGCGGCGCGGCGCGGCGCGGCGCGTCAGGTGAAGCTCGGGCTCAGCCTGGGCTCGCTCGCTTGCTCGCTCGCTTGCTCGCTTCCTTGCTAGCTCTAGCTAGCGAGGTCGCAAGCCAAGAAGCTAGCAGGAGCGCCATGGCGCAAGGCGACGCGGAGTTCGTAGCGCGGTTGCTGGTGCTGCATGACGTGGCCGAGGGACTCCAGGCGAGGCTGCACCATCTCGCGAGGGTCCTGGCGTCTCCCACGGCGAGGCCGAGCGCGTTGGCAAGCCCCAAGTACGAGAAGTTCCGCCGCATGCTGGAGAAAAAGTTCCCGCACGGCAGGATTGGACGCGACAAGAAGGCGCACAAGTTCGTCAAGGGGTCTGAGGAGATCCGCGCGGAACTGCGTGATGCTTTCTTGACGATGCTGAACGTCTTAAAATTCAAGCGCAACGCGCTGGCGCTGCTGGCGCACGGCGCCAGCTTCTTCACGGCGCTCCCGCCCTTTGCGAGCATCTCGCAGGTCGTCGCAGCCTACCTGCGGTTGCTCACCAAGTTCGCGCAGGTTCAGGTGCAGCTGGCAGCCATCAAGGACAGGAAGCTGGTTACGGCGCTCTACCGCAACGCGACGCACATCCACTTCCTCTCTTCGGACGCCGACCCACGGGAAGACGAGCGCGACCACCGTCGCTATGAGAAGCTAGCGGAATACCTATTGGCCCTGGGCGACGATCCGATGCGCCTGGTGCAGAGCGAGCTGGCCGAGACGCCCACCGTGGCAGCCGCCGTCAAGAGCGCCTTGCTCGCGCTCGCGCCAGCCTACCTGGCATTGTGCCGACCGCAATCCATGGCAAACCAGGGGCTGCTCGAGACGGGAAGCAGCGCGGCGCTCAACGCCGCGTACGGGGCGCCTTCGTCCCCCGCCGGCAGCGGGTCCGTCGAAGACCCCGCCGACCTGCGCGCCTGCCTGCCGTGCTTCGCCAAGGAGGAGGCGCACGCATGGATTTGCCTCGGCCTTGCTTGCAGTCCGCAGGCCGTTGCCAGTACCGAGGCGGACGACGCGCTCAAGCACCTGCTGCGCGTGGCGCTCACGCAGGCCTGTGTCGTGCACGTATACCGAGACCTCACCATGCCGGTGGATGACCTCTTCCAGTGCATCTTTGCCGGGCCGGCGCTGGTCAAGCCGCGCAAACTTGCCGAAGAAGCGCTCGCCGAGGCCTGGTTCAGCTTTGCGCCGCGCCACGGCCAGCTGCGCGACTACCTCATGGTGAACCTCTCACGCACGCTGGCGAGCCTCCGCAGCAATCGCGCGCTGCTCGGCCCCAAGGCGCCGGTCGTGCTGGCGGCGCTTGCGCTCTCGCGGGCCGAGATTCTCGCCTACGTGCGGCACGCGCCCGAGTCGCTCCGCACGGGCAGCGGCCTTCGCTCCGGCGGCCGCACGGAAGCCGCGCGGTACCGTGACGTGACCGTGGGCAAGCTGCTCTCGCTACACCTGGAGCTGGCCGACCTGGTCGCGGCCAACGAGTTCTTTATTTGCTCCTACCATTCCGAGTGCCTGCGCGGCATGGATGTGGCCGATCTGGACGCTCTGCTGCAGGGCGCGCCGGCCGCCGCGCAGGATGATGAGGCCTTAGCGCGCCTCGCCTCGCTGCGCGCGCAGCTCACCTCGGCGCCAGCGGACCCCGACTCGGAGGATGCGGGCGGCGCCGTGCAGGCGCTCTGCAACCAGGCAGAGGTGGCACTGCTTAAGCTGTACGCAGCCAAGTCGCCCCTGGGCGGCCGCTGGGAAGTGGACGCCATGAACTGCGTCGTGGCTGTCTCGCAGCATACGCGCTTGGTCGAGGACCTGTACGGGATGCTTAGTGAGGTCTCCTCGCTGCGTGACCTCCTCTTCTTCGGCGCTTCCGTGGACCGCACCCTTGAGGACGCGCTCGCGGCGGGGCGGCAGTTGGACTCCGTCTTTGCCTTTGTCAAGGTGCTCCAGGACACCGTGCACGTGCTGCATCGCTTCAACCCAGAAGAGGCGAGCCAGGCCTCGGACCAGGCCATTCAGGCGGCCAATGGCCGCATGCGCGCCATCATGAACCGTGCTGACGGCTGGCTGTCCACGGCGCTCGAGACGCGCTTGCGTGTGCTGGCCGACCCGCTGGAGCCCCCGGCCGCCATGAAGACCCTGCGTCGGCGCGGCAGCTCGACCTCGAGCGGCCCTGGTGGTGGTGGCGGCGGCGGCAGCGGCGGCGGTGGTGGTCCAGCGCTTGCGGCCGTGACCGCAGCCGCCATGGGCTCATCCGGTGGGCCCAGGTCGCCCCCGTCGTCCTCGCCGTCCTCGCCCTCGACCGCGGCTTCGGCCTCGAGCAAGGGCCGCGCGATGCGCATCGCCGCCGGTGCAAAGTGGCGCAGCAAGGAGTTCTTCCCAGGTGCCGAGAGCCGCCTAGAGAACATGACGGTCATCGCCGAGCTCAAGAACGTCCAGGACTGCCTTCTGAAGACTATCCAGGGCCTGGTCGCCAACACGCCGCCTACAATTGTCATTTGGGACCGCGAGCTCGTGCCGCGCGAGTACGTGCGGAACCTGCTCGCGCGCTGGTTCACGCGCTGCGTCGAGGATTCGCTCTTCTTCAGCAAGAATGGAGACATCGTGCAGCGGCCCTCCGAGGCGCTGCGCCGCATCCGAGCGGCACACGAGGTTCTCGCAATCGCTGCCGACTACGCAGACCTCGACCACACGCACATCGTGCGCTGCGTGCTCTTTGAGCATGGCGGCGGCACGCGGGAGGCCTTTCTTGGCGCCATGAACGGCGTTCCGCGCGAGACGCTGCGCCTGGCCAGCGCCGCGCACCTGCGCGCGCATCGCGCGGCGGCGTCCCAGAACCTAGACGGGGACGGCGGCGTCTCCGTAGGCGGCGACGGCAGCGACGGCAGCGGCTCAAGTCGTGGTCGCTCGCGCAGACCTAGGTCGCCGGGCCGCCAGCCCGCTGCCGGGACCGCAGTGCGCGCCTCCGACTCGTGGCCGACCCTGAGCGAGACGTTTGCCGGCTGGCTCGTGCACTTCGTGGAGAACATGCTTGCCACGGCGAGCGATGGAGGTGCCTTCGTGCAGCAACCGGGCGCCTCCTCGTCCGCCTTGTCCTCCTCGTCCGCCTCCTTCTCCGTGCGCCCAGCCGACCGTCATGACGGCGTGGGCCTGCCCTCGCCCACAGCGTCCTCTGTGCAGCAGCACCAGCACCAGCACCGGGAAGCCCAATTCGTGATCCAGAGCCCCCGGCGCAGGTCCAAGGCGCGTGCTACCGGCGTGAACGCCGATACCTGCACCTCACCGCGCAAGGACGGCATCGTGCTCAAGGTCTCGCCCGGTCGCTGCACGAGCTCGCCGGCCTGGACGATGCAGGCCACAGGCCTTGGCGTGCCGGGTATTGTGCTCTCGGCCTGCCGCGGCGGCTTCGTGACGCCCGGGGAGCTCGTGCAAAAGTTGCGCCACTCCAAGCGTCTGACCTCGCTCATGGGGCTTAGCGCCATCGACGCCGAGCAGTGGCTCGGCCACGCCGAGATGGTGGCGCTCGCCACGCTCCTTGGCGCCCGCGGTTTGCGCGTCGTGGAGCGCCACCTTCTAGCGGTAGTCACCACGCAGGTCGGCAGGGTCTTCGAGTCACTGCGCAAAGCCCGTCAGCCGCTGGACGATCTGCGCGGCGCCGTGGCGAAGGACGACTCGCGGCGCCTATGGCCGCTCGCTCATATCTTTTATGCGCAGCACGGCGACGACCTCTGCGCCGGCCTGGCGGCGCTCGTCACCGCCGGGCACGCGCTCGAGCTTTGTGACATGCTGCGCTCCGTTCACCTCGAGGCGACCGGTGCTGAGCGGCCGGCGCGCACGGGCGCAGACCACCTCGCCGCGGCGCTCGCGGACGTTCCCACGAGCGACCTCGACCTCTGGCGTCTGTTGCCCTACCTGGTGGCTGCCTCGCTATGCACGCCGGCGTGGCGGTCCGCCGACCCTGTACGCCGCCTTGGCGCCTTGGCTAATAATCTCCACGTCGTCCCGGGCGCCCTTCGTCGCGTGCTTGGGGTCCTCTTCGCCGCCCCTGCGCAGCGCGAGCCTGCTCAGGTCGATGCGGATCTGCGCCGGGCCATGCGTGCTCACCTGGATGCCGTCGCCTGGGTCCATCTGCACGCTCATGCCTCGCGCATGTCGCAAATGTGGGTCCCGGAAGGCGTGCACTACTACATGGAGGTTGCGTCGGACGCCATGGATGGTGGCTCGGGCGCCGCTTTGCTACCTGCTGGCGAGTGCTCCTTAGCCAAGAAGCCCTACGCGACGGCGGCGGCGTACTCGCGCTTCGTCGTGGCAGAGTCCAAGGCGTGGGAGCGTTTTGCAGGCGTTGACGGTGCAGCGCATTTCGCCCCTTCTGAAGGATTTGCGGTCGCCACCTAGCCAATTGCAGACTAGGAGTCATCTTACCAGTTTTAGTTTTCTTAGAGACACAGTTCGGCACCAGGTCAAAAGTACGAGAATCGCGGCCGACTCGGAGCCTCGGCGTGGCAAACTAACGTAACCCGGTGTTCTATGGGAGAGCGTTTCCTTCTGTTGTGTTTCTCTCAAGTGTGCGCTTGCTTCGCCATCCATGATCCATCGCGGCGTACGCTTGGGTATCAGTAAGGTCGGGACAAGGGTGACACAGACTACAGAGGCTCTTGCAGTTGCATAATCAGTTGAAAAGAAGAGCAGCGCCCTCGCGGTTGCCGGTGCCGGCGAAGTAGTCGCGCGTCATAGTGTTGACGCCAGAAAAAGTGGCGTTTCCCGGGCCCATGACGGCCACCGCATGGATGAGGGCCGTGTCAATGGGGCGGCTGCTTTCAAGCGTGCAGACAGCGTTCGCCTTGTCGAGATAGTAAACGCCGACGTCGTTTCGCTTGTTCCAAACGACGAGCTCGGCCTGGTTGTCGCGCGCCAGCTTGACAAACTGCGTCCAGCCCTGGTAGTAGCGCTTCATGCCCTTGCCGGTACCTCCGCGCAGATTGCGGATGAGCTCGCTCTTGCCGCCGTTCTGCTTGTACTTGAACTTGGCCACCGGCTTGCCGGGCCGGAAGAAGGCCACTGCGTCCGCCACGTGCGTCTCGCTCCAGTTCAAGAAGAGGGTGCCCTCGCTGACTGGGTCAAAGGTCAGGTAGCAGCCGGCCTCCGCCTCCGCGCCGGTGGCAATGCGCACACTGCTCTGCCGACCCGCGTCGCGGAAGACGCCGGGCCTCATGGGCGACGACGACCCGGGCACGGGCGACCCGGCCATCATGGCCGGGTTAGGTGACGCCGCGCCGGCGCCCGGAGTCGCGGGCGGCGTGTTGGCGAGTCGCGGCGGCGCCGGCAGCTCCTCGCTGTCGTCGGCGCTCGTTGACCGCCCCGGCACCGCCGCGGCTGCAGCCGCCGCCGACGAAGGAGCTGAGGCCGTCGCAACGCTGTGCTCGTGCACCAGGTTAATGGGCTGGATCGCTTCGATGGGCTGCAGGAACTCCATCGGCATCAGGAGCGACTCCGTTGTCTCCTCCATGGTGATGACGAGGAGAAGGGGAGCGAGGGCTGACGCGAGTCCAGCCGCCTCCGGTCAGCGCGTCTCCTCCGTCTCCGGACTGGCCTTGCCTGACTGCACGCTGTGCCGGAGCTCGACCGTGCGCGGCCGCGCGCGCTGCCCGCGCCTTCGCCGCGACCTCGCTGCCGCCTCCACGCCGCGACGCTACCGTCGCCGCTCTGCGCCAGCAGGGATAGGCAGACAGGAAGCCAAGCAAGCGAGCGAGCAAGGAGATAAGCAGCAAAGCAGAGACCTCCGACTTCTTCAACGTGCTGCACGCACTGGCCGCCCTGGTGTTGGCCGTCCGTCACGAATGAACCTCTCCCTGCGTGCCTTGCCCAACGCGCAAGAGGGACAGCTCCACGTCCTGCTTCGAGCCTGTGCCCCGCCCCGCCCCGCTGCCCCGCGCAGCGCCCCTCCCCACTGGCCGCCCCACCCCCTCCGAATTCGTCCGCCTCGGAGTGGCTCTAACCGGGCGCGCGCCTGGTTCGCTTTCTCGTTCTCTAGTCGTGACAGCCTGCCTGACTGTGAGAGCGAATGCGCAATTCCAAGCGCGCGGCCGGCCACGGCTGGCTGCAAGTTGGGCCACGCCCAGGAGTGGGACGCCCTGTCTCGCGAGTGAACTAGCAACGGCGGGCAAGACCGCGGCGCTTGTGTGGCAAGCATGGCGCTCTTCAAGTTGCCCTCCGCACCCAAGTCAACCTGGACGAAACTGTTGGCCGTGCCGCCGACTAGGACCTTCTGGCGCAGCGTGTAGCCGAGTGCGGACTTGCTTGCATCAATGCATCCGCCTGCTGGCCTGGGACTCCGCAATGCGTTCGTGACCACCCTTGCTCATCTCCAACGTTCGTGACTCACATCCAGCATGGCTTCCGCTCCTCATTCGCGGCCATCCGACCAGCTGGCAGGCAACACCCGACCTCTCCGAGTCTGAGTCGATCAGTGAGTCTTACCACGCACTGGCCCAACCGAGAGTGCTCAGCCTGAGCTTGCTTGACGCTCCGGGCCGAGGAGTGTCTCTCGAGGGGCTCCGTGGCCGGCACAGCTGGCTGGCTGGCGCACTTGATTGAAAGTCATTCACAGTCAGTCAAGTAGGCAGCTTGTAGTTAGACGCTGCCGCCTTGACTTGCACAGTCCACACCGCGCAAGTGACGCACCGCTTGCACAGTCGCCCAAAGACGTCCCTCTGAGCCCCCCTCCGGCGGGGACCGCCTGCGTGCACCCCCCACCCGGGAGGGGTAGGCTGCGCGTCTGCGCCCGGCTGGGCTGGAGACCTCGCCACGCCGCCTCGCCGCTCCGAATACCGCGGGCAGACTCCTCCTGCGCGCGCACGGCGGCGGCGGCGGCGGCGGCGGCGGCGGCGGCGCGCGAGGGCCGCGCAGGCCACGGCGCGCTCGGCCCCGAGGCGCCCGCGCCCGCGCCCGCGCCCGCGAGGCGCTCGAGGAGGCGTGAATCCGGGGTGCACGCACGCGCCGTACGGCACGCGCGTGGTCAGGGCCCGCCCCAGCTCGCGCGGCGGCGCGGCGCGGCGCGGCGCGGCGCGCGCGCGCAAAGCGCGGTCGCCCCCGCCCGCCAAGTGCCCCGCGCCTCTGCGTCTCTGCGCGCCAGGACCGTGAGCGAGCGACGCACAAGCAGGGCGCGGCGAGGGACCCGGGCGAGCTAGCCGGCTACGAGAGGGACCACGAAAAGCTGGAAAGCAAGCAGAGCCGGAGGCAACATGGACCTGGGCTTGGAGCTGGACAAGGCGATCCAGTCCGTCAAGGACGATGACAGCAAGAACAAGCAAAAGAAGCGGCGCAGCCAGCGGCGGCGCAACCGGCAGCGCGGCGCGCAGAGCACCGGGGAGCGCGTGGCGTCGCAGGAGCGCGACGCCGCGGTGTCAAGCGGCGCGGACCCGGGTGCCCTTGAGTTCTACTTCAAGAACCCGGCCGAAGCGCTGCTGCGCGGCCTGAGCAACCGCCTGGGCTCCGAGGAGGAGGTCGACTCGTGGGACGAGCAGGAGGGCTTCATGTTCGCGGCCGAGTACGACTCCGACTCGGAGTCAGACTCGGACTCGGACGATGAGTCCACGATGCGGCCGCGCATCATGCGCGACGGCTCGTCGCGGCTGCGCACCGAAGGCGACCTGCGCTACCTTAGTATCACGGGCAACGTGCCGCCGAGCCAGCTGTCGGTGGCGGAGCTGCTCAGCGAGGCGGAGCTCGAGCTGTTGACGAGCGGCGAAAACTACGGCGTCAAGTTCATGGGCGACTTTGGCGCTGACGGCAGGAAGAAGAAGCACATGAAGGCGCGCCGCAAGGGCACGGCGGACGTGGCGCTCATCAAGCACGAGTTCCATGGCATGTCTGCAACGGGCCGCGAGGAAGAGGACGGCGAGAATCCGGACGACGAGCTTCCTGCCGCCACGCTCTTTGTGACGGTGGGCGCGACTGCGGAGACGCACCATGGCGCGCGCAGCAACGGCCCCGTGTACTGGCCGCCACCTCCGCCGCTGGAAGAGCCGGCGCCGCCGCTGGAGCCGCCGCCGCGCGAGCGCGCCTCAGGCTACGTGCGCTCGCACATGCGTCTCAGCCTCGGCCGCCACTCGTACCGGCCCATTCGCGTGCCACCGTCCCTCTCCTCGCGATCGCATTCGTTGAACGGGCCGCCCGACAGCGAGGAGGAGGACTCCTCCGGCGCCGGTGGGGCCGGAGCGCCTTATGCGCCCAACGCGCCGCCGCCGGCGTCGGCCTTTCGGCCTCCGCCGCTCAAGAAGCAGGTGTCCAAGGTGCGTGCCACCAACGTGCTGTCCAAGGGCGTCACGCGGCTGGCGAAGCTGTACGCCACGAGCCAGCGCTCGGGCCAGCGCAACTCGATGCACTCCACGGACCGTTTCGTGACTGCCAAGGACGTGCCCTGGGTCATCCCGCCGCCGCCTGAGCCGCGCGCCCCGCCGCCGGACAATACTGACGCGGAGCAGGTCATGCTAGACCGCGAGCTGCTCGACATGTTCGTCGAAGACCTGCGCTCCACGCTGCTCAAGCTCGAGACCAAGCTCGAGGTCAAGACGACCCACATTGCTCACCTGCAGGAGCAGATCGACATCATCGACGACGAGATCGCCGAGCTTTTGCAGATCAAGGACCCGGACCGCGCCGTCGAGGCCGCCGCCACCACCTCGCAGCTCAAGTCCGTCACCTCGGGCAAGATCTTCCGCGTTGAGAAGTACGATACCTGATCCCGATACCTGATCCCTTCTCGCCTTTGTTGATCCCCTACCCACGTCCACGAGGCTTTCCTCTTTCCCCGCCCCTTCCCACCCCCCCCTGTGTCGCAACGAGCGAGGGATTGAAAAGGAGGCGAACGCGCCCCATGCATCCTTCGTTCACTCGCCCATTCATCCTCGAAAAAAATCCATCTCTTCTGTTGTTGTTGTTGTGATTGCTGCTGCTGTTGTTCTTTATCGACCCTGCGGGCCTCTTGCTGTCCTCCTGGCTGCCGTCCTCCTCGTCACACGGGATCTTCCTCCGAACTGACAGTGAGTTGCTCGCTAGCTAGCTAGCTGGCTTAGAGCGAGCCTGCCCCACTGGCAGCATGAGCAAAGCCTGAGGAGGAAAGAAGAAGGCAGACGTTGTGGCCCTGGAGTTGATCACATGGGCACCAGGTGGCCGTAACGGGTCTGGCGCGGTGGTCGTGGCGGCCAAGTACGCGGCGCGCGGCGCCAGGCAGGTCGGGAGCCGGGGCGTGAGGCGCCGGCGCCGGGGCGGCGCGACCGCGACAGCCTGGCGAGCTGGCGAGCTGACGAGCCGGCGAGCAGATTGTCGCGGAGCCCGTCAAAGAAGAGGTTGGCGCTCGCGCTGGTGCTCGCGCTCGCGCTCGCGCTCGCGCAAGGAGGAGCATGGGCCAGCTCCTGGGCAAGGCACGCTTGCGCGCGGCGGCGCAGCCGTTCGCGAGCTTGGACCAGCAGGGCGTGTACCTGCTCTGGGAGGCGTTCAACGACGTGGCGGAGGGCTTTGGCATCAATGTGGACGAGCTGACGGAGATTTGCATGGCGCTGCAGAACACGACCTTTATGCACGGGCCCAAACAGGTCATCCTCAAATCCGTCGAGGAGGTCTTTGTGGCACTGGACACGGACCGCAACAATCTCGTGGACTCGCTCGAGGCGCTTGTGACGCTGTGCATGCTCTCGGGCATGGAGCTGCGCGACAAGGCGCGTTTTTGCTTCATGTGCTACGACTTTGATGAGAGCGGCGAGATCACTGTCGACGAGCTCACGCTGTTGCTCAAGTCATGCGCCACCGGCTTGTGCAAGCTCGACCAGGAGACGCCCGTGCCCGAAGAGGTGCGCATCGAGCAGATCGCCAAGGAGGCCTTCCGCCGCACCGGCAAGACCGAGGATGTGCGCATCACCTGCGAGGAGTTTGTTGACTACTGCTGCTCGACGCCAGAGGTCATTGCGTGGACCGCCTTCTTCGACGACACGCCCGACTTTCGTGCTCTCGAGCAGTTCCCCTCGGCCCTGGCCGCGGCGGCGGCAGCCGCGGCCGGCGCTGGCGCAGGTGCCGACGCCGCTTCGTCCGCGCCGCGAGCCGCCAAGCGCAACCTCTTCGCAGCAAACGAGACGCTTGAGACCGTCCTCATGGAGGAGGCGGCGCCGTGCGAGCGCCCCGGGCCCGAAGTGCCGGCGCGTGATCCAGATAGTTTCAAGGTGGCCAGGCCTACCAAGGCGGAGCGCGAGGCAGCGGCGCAGCTCGCGCGGCCCTGGATGGAGACGGCCACCATGACCGTGCCCTCCCAGCCACCCACGGTCAAGGCCTCGCAGCCGGACCAAGATGCCATGCAGCTCGACTGGGTGCACGGCTACTCGGCGCAGCACGCGCGCGGCACGCTGCGCTACACGGCCGGCGGCGACCTGCTGTATCACGCGGCCTGCGTGGGCGTCGTGTACAGCCTGGACGCGCACGAGCAGCGCTTCAACCTGGACCACACGGACGAAATTCGCAGCCTGGCACTGCACCCGGATGGCAACACGGTGGCCACGGGCGAGCGCGGCAACCCGCCCAAGATCCACGTCTGGGACGCCGCCTCGATGAAGGTCATTGTCACGCTGCGCGGCGCGCACACCGGCGCCGTGGGTTGTCTTGCTTTCTCGCCCGAGCAGGACGGCCGCTGGCTCGTCTCGGTAGGCCAGGACGCTGAGCACACCGTTGCGCTCTACGACTGGGCGCGACGCGAGCTCATCTTCAAGGCCGCCGCCTCGCGGTCCCGTGTGCTCGACTGCGTCTTTCGTTGGCCGGCGCGTGACGCCGCGGCTGGCGCACCGCCGGCCTTCGTGACCTGCGGCGAGAACCACATGTCATTTTGGAACCAGGACAACAACCGGCGCCAGAAGCAGGGCGTCTTCGGCAAAATTGGCGCGCCGCAGCCCATGCTCTGCCTGGCGTGCCACCCGAAGAACAACCGCATCATCTCCGGCAGCCTTTCCGGCCACCTCTACGTTTGGGACGCCAACCGTAATCTGCAGCGCACCATCAAGGCGCATGACTCGGCGGTCAACGCGCTGCACTTCCACACCTCGGCGCTGCTCAGTGGCGGTGCCGACGGCAAGGTGCGCCTGTGGTCGCTGGACCTTGAGCAGGGCGCAATCTTCGACGTGTCCGGCCTCGGCAGCCTCCTGCCCGGCGTCGCCAGCGTCTGCTACAGCGAGGACGCCTCCAAGATCCTCGTCGGCACCCGCGCCGGCGAGATCTTCGAGATGTCTGCGGAGGACGGCTCGAACCTGCACCCGGGTCCGCTTGGCACCGGGCACTTTTTTGGCGAGCTTCACGGCCTCGCCATGCACCCTCACAAGCCCGAGTATTGCACTGTGGGCGACGACCAGACCGTGCGCATCTGGGATCTGCAGACGCGCCGCATGGTGCGAATGGTCAAGCTCGACACCAAGGCGCGCGCCTGCGCATACGCTCCGGACGGCTCGCTCATTGCCGTCGGTCTGGGTGGCACCGGGCCCGGCGTGCACGGCGGTGCCAGCAAGAAGGACGGTGCCTTCGTCATCCTCAACGAGGCCGACTTGTGCATTGTGCACGAGGCGCGCGACTCCAAGAAGTGGATCGCCGAGGTCAAGTTCTCCGCGGACGGGGACACGCTCGCCATTGGGTCATCGGACCACTCCATCTACCTGTACAACGTCGAGGATTTCGCGTCCAAGGGCAAGGCCAAGGGCCACCATGGCGCGCTGCGCAACATCGACTTTAGCGAGGACAACCAGTGCCTGCAATCCGACTGCGCCGCCGGCGACCTGCTCTTTTGGAACGCCAACACTGGCGAGCAATACAAAAAGCCCTCGACCATGCGCGATGTGGACTGGGCCACGCAAACGGTGCCAGTAGGCTACGCATGCAAGGGCATGTGGGGCGCGCCGGGGGCGCTCGACGTGCTCAGCGTGGACCGCGCCCACTCGACGCGTATCATCATCGCCGGCGACCGGGTCGGCCGTCTGCGCCTCTTTCGCAACCCGGTGCCGGAGAGCTCCCAAGGCTTTCACGAATTCCGCGGCCACGCTAGCGCCGTGCGCCGCGTGCGCTTCGCCTTCGACGACACCTTTGCCGTGTCCGTGGGCCAGAACGACCGCTGCCTGCTGCAGTGGCGCCACGAGTCCGATGTCGCGGGCTCGAGCGTCGGTGGCGGCGCCGGCGCCGGCGCCGGCGGGAGCCAGGTGCAGGGTGCAGGCGCAGAGACCGATGCGGCGCCCGCGGCCGCGCCCGCCCCCGAGGAGGACGATGAGCAGGCCATGTATGTACATGATCCGGACAGCGAGGACGAGCTCGACTACCTGGACGGCGCCATCCTGGACAGGGATGAGGTGCGCGATGCCATCTACAACCGCAAGGACGACCGTGCCGCCGCGCTGGACCCGCGACTCGCCGACGATGGCTACCTGGACGACACCGACGAGGAGCGCGAGGAGCTGTACGAGGAGCTGCGCAACAAGCGCGGCGGCGGTGGCGGTGGCGGTGGCGGCGAGGATGCGGCGGCAGAGGGCGGCGACGAGGGCGGCGACGAGGCCCTGCCGGAGCGGCCGTGGGTGCGCCTGGCCGTGGCGCCCACCATCCCACCCCGCGAAGACACGACGGCCCCCGAGGAGGACATGACGCTGGAGTGGGTACACGGGTGCAACGCGCAATCGACGCGCAACTCGGTGGTGTACCTGAGCAACGGCGATATCGCGTACCCGGCCGCGAGCCTCGGCGTGATCCTCGGGAAGCAGGGCGGCGGCGTGCAGCGGTTCTTCACGGACCATACGGACGAGGTGGTCTGCATGTGCCTGCATCCGGAGGGCAAGCTGCTGGCCACGGCGCAGATGGGCCGCGAGCCCAAGATCGTCGTGTGGGACAGCGAGACGATGGAGGCCGTGCAGACGCTGTCTGGCTTCCACAAGCGCGGCGTGGGCGCCTTGCGCTTCTCGCGCGACGGCGACCGCCTCGTCTCTGCCGGTATGGACGACGAGCACCGCATCGCAGTCTACGACTGGCGCAACGGCATCGTCTCGGTGCAGTGTCGTGGCGGCCAGGACAAGGTGCTGGGCGTCGACTTCCGGCCGGACGGTCTCGGCCTGGTGCAGTGCGGCATCAACCACGTCAAGTTCCACGAGCTACGCGGACGCAACGTGGTGACGCGCCGCGGCCTCTTGGGCAAGAAGGGCAAGCTGCAGGTGTTTTACAGCATCGCGTGGGCCGGCACGCGCGCTGTGGTGAGCACAGCGGACGGCCACTTGTACGCCTTCGACGGCCGCACGCTGCATCAGTCGGTCAAGGGCCACGAGGGCGGCGTGCTATGCATGTACTCGTGCGGCGAGGGCCTGGTGAGCGGCGGAAAGGACGGCTTCGTTCGCCTGTGGACGCCCGGGCTCGAGATGAAGGCGCAGTTTGAGGTGTCCCAGGGCCAACACAGCATCCGCAGCGTGTGCTGGAGCCCAGAGGACAACCGCATTGTCGTGGCAACGCGCGCGTGCGAAATTCTGGAGATCAGCGCAGCAGACGGTACGGACGTGAACGGCGGCGTGCCGGTGATTCAGGGCCACTTCAAGCACGAGCTCTGGGGCCTCGCCATGCATCCAACCAAGCCGGAGTACTGTACGGTGGGCGACGACCAGACGCTGCGCGTGTGGGAGATTGCCTCCCACAAGGTGCTGCGGTCCGTGAAGCTTGACACGATGGCGCGCGCCGTGACGTACTCGCCGGACGGATCCAAGATCGCGGTGGGCTTGGGCGCGCGCGTGGGCAAGGGCCGGCAGAAGAAGGATGGGTCCTTTGTGGTTTTCAACGAAAAGGATCTGGTCATGGTGCACGAGGGACGCAACTCGAAGCAGTGGATCACTGACATCAAGTACTCGCCGGATGGCGCAACCCTGGCGGTGGGCTCGTATGACAACTGTGTTTACCTGTACGACATCGGCGGCGGGTACGCCGTCAAGGGCGTGTACGAGGGCCACAACAGCTTCGTGACTCACCTGGACGTTTCGGTGGACGGCCAGTTCGTGCAGTCGAACTGTGGCGCGTACGAGCTCAAGTACTTTGACGCCAACTCCGGCACGGACATTCCCGCGGTGTCGACGCTCAAGGACGTGCAGTGGGCCTCGTGGACCTGCCCTCTGGGCTGGCCGGTCAAGGGCGTGCACCCGCCAACGGCGCGGACCGAGATCAACGCGGTGCACCGCAGCGCGTCGGGCAAGTTGCTGGCTTGCGCGGACGAGTTCGGCCGCCTCGACCTGCTGCGGTACCCGTGCACGGACCCCGTGGCGGGGCGCAAGACGTACCGCGGCCACGCCGGGGACGTGCGTAACGTGCGGTTTTCGTGCGACGAGGCGTACGCCATCTCGGTGGGCGGCGCGGACCGCTGCGTGATGCAGTGGCGCCTGGAGCTGGCCGAGGAGGAGGTGGCCGTGGCGGCCGGCGACTCGGGTCGCGACAGCGACCTTGTGCTGGAGGCCAAGGGCGCCGGCCCGGACGGCGTCAAGGGCAGCGGCGAGGGCGAGTTCGTCGCGGTACGGCCCTGGCTCAGCGCCGTGGTGCCGCCCACGGGCGCGCCGTCCGCCTCGGAGCACGGTGAGGACGCGCCCGAGGGCGTGCGCCTGGAGTTGGACTTTGTCTACGGCCACCGCTCGCACGACGTGCGGAACAACCTGCGATACAACTGCAACGGGCAGATCGTGTACTTTGCGGCGGCCGTCGGCATCGTGTACGACAAGGCGCTGCACGAGCAACGCTTCTACATGGGCCACGACGGCCGGCCCGTGGTCTCGCTCGCCATGCACCCGTCTGGCAAGTTTGTGGCAACGGGCGAGGGCAGCTGCACGAACCGGCGGCGCCCGGGCGGCGCGACGCGCGTGCACATCTGGGATGCGATGACGGGCGCGCTGGTCATGAAACTGCCGGCACTGCACACGACGGCGGCCTCGCAGCTGTGCTTCAGCGCCGACGGCTCGCGCCTCGTGTCGGTAGGCGAAGACGAGAACCACACGCTGCTAGTGTGGCGATCGGACTCGGGGACGTGGACCGACACGAAGCTGCAGGCCAAGGCGATGGGCGGCCAGCAGAAGGTGCTCTTTGCGCTCTTCCAGGGGTCTGCGGACCTGACGACGGGCGGCGTGAACCACATCATCTTCTGGAAGCTGAACGGCGGCGTGCTAACGCCGAGGCGCGGCATCTTTGGCCGCAAGGGCAAGGTACAGCCGCTCCTGTGCGCTGCGACGCTGGAGGGCGTGGGCGCCGCCGCCAAGGTGGCCACGGGTACGGTGACGGGCCATCTATACGTGTGGTCGGACCACGAGGTGATCAAGTCCGTCAAGGCGCACGACCGCTCGGTGAATGCCATTCATGCCTGCCCCATGGGCATCGCCACGGGCAGCAAGGACGGCGTTGTGAAGCTGTGGGATAGCAAGCTCTCGCCTGTGCGCACCTTTGACATGAGCGAGGCGCTGCCTGTGCCGCACCGTCCGCCTGTGCGCTCGGTGTGCTGGGACAGCGTGCGCGGCGTCGTGCTCGTGGGCACGCAGGGCAGCGAGATCTACGAGCTGTCCACCGCGAACCTGTCGGTGACGCTCGTTTCGCAGGGCCACGCCATGGACGAACTGCACGGGCTGGCGCCGAGCCCAACCGACCCGACGCTCGTCGCCACCGCAGGCGATGACCAGACGGTGCGCCTCTGGGACACGTCGAAGCGTCGCATGATTGCCGAGCGCAACGTGGGCTGCATGACGCGCGCCATCTGCTGGTCGCCGGACGGTTCCATGCTCGGCATCGGCCTGGGCGGCACCGTGGGCCGCGGCCGCCAAAAGAAGGACGGCGTCGTCATGGTTCTGCGCGCCTCGCGCGAGGGCCTGGACCTGATCCACGAGACGCGCGACTCCAAGGACTGGATCGCCGACGCCAAGTTCTCGCCGGACGGCGAGACGCTGGCCATCGCCTCCTACGACAACAAGATCTACCTGTACGACGTCAACAAGAACTTTGAGTTGCGCGCCAAGTGCGAGGGCCACAACTCCTTCGTGCTACATGTTGACTTTTCCGAGGACTCCGAGTACGTGCGCTCCAACTGCGGCGGCTACGATCTCCTCTTCCACAAGGTCGAGGATGGCGCCCTGGTCAATTCGCCCTCCATGCTCAAGGACCTCAACTGGGCCACCACCACGTGCTGCCTGTGCTGGCCCGTGCAGGGCATCTGGCCCGAGGTCACGGACGCTACCGTGTACAATGCCTGCGACGCGGCGCCGGACGCCAAGCTCGTTGCTGCGGCCGACGATCGTGGCTTTCTGCGGCTTTTCAACTACCCAGCCATCACCAAGGGCGCGCACGACGTGCGCGCGCGTGCCCATGTGTCGCAGGTCATGAACGTGCGCTTCACCAAGGCCCGCGACTACGTGCTCACGGCAGGCGGCCCGGACCGCGTGCTCTGCCAGTGGCGCCTCGTCCTTGACCCCAAGCGCCTATCAGGCGCCAACGCCGCCCGCCTTGGCGACGCTGCTGCCAACGACGAGGAGGCCGAGGAGACCAAGGGCTGACAGGCAGAGAGAGAGACTCGCGACCAGGAGGTCGGTCCCTGCTGCACCGTGATCTCGAAACCAGAAAATACATTGCTTTCCTTGCACGTTGCCAGCCACCGTGGCCTCTTGGCAGGGCAGCCAGCCTTTTAGAGGTAGTCGTCGTTGACGCGGCCGAGCTTGAGCACGAAAGCGGAGCCGAAAATGAGCTGGCATTGGAACATGATGGCGAGCCCTGGGTAGATGGAGTCTGGCACCACGCCTCCGATGCCAACTTTGTTCACGTACACGTTGTGTAGCACATAAATGGAGGCCACGATGCAAAAGCCGCCCAGCACCATGGCGAAGCCGAGCAGCGCCCGCGTCTGGTACCGCACCATGAGACCCCCATGGTGGCTGTACTCGTCGGCCGACAGCGCGCTCCAGTCCATGCACGTAAGCATGACGAAGCTCAAGGTGGCGCCCACGCCCAGCAGCCACAGCTGCGCCTTGACATTGAGCGGGTCGTGCATGTAGCCGTTCTGCGCGACGGCGTCGATGAAGATCCACCACCCCAGGCTGAACATGAGGCCCGCCGCCCAGCTGAAGATGCGTAGCCGCTGTCTGTCGTCCATGTACTCAAGCTCTGCGCGCCGTGCGACCCGTCAGCCTGCCTGCCCGCTCGCCCCTGCCCGCGCCCGCGCCCGCGCAGTGGCTTCGATCGAGCCTCCTCGCTCGCATTTTGAGCAGCAGAACGTCGCTCCGCCGCGCGGCTTGCCGCTCAGGCTGCACCCGCTGGCCGCACAGCCGTAGTAGCGGCGGCCGCAGCGGGAGCCGCGCCGCCCTGACTTACCCTCCCGGCAGCCCATGGTGCCGCACGCGCGCAGCGCCGCACCGGCAGGCCGGCCGGTCGCCGTCTCGATCTGGGTCTGCTCTGCTCGCCAAGCCTGAGAAGGCTCGCCTCACAGTCAGTCAGTGAGCCCAGTCAAGCTCTTGACAACTCCCGCCAACGACCGGCCGCCGCGAAGACCTCCACGCGCGTGGGCGGCGGGCCGCGCGGAAAGACCCGGAGGACTAGCTACTAGCTAGCTAGCCAGTAGCAAAGTGTAATCTTTTTGGCATGTGTATCAATCAACCGACAGGCAGCCGTTCGGGCGAGACCTGGACATGACTCATCCAAAGACGAGGTTGAAGGGCTCAGGCTTCTCCTCACGGGCGTTGTCGTCGAGCGGGACAAAGGAGTCAAAGGCCCTCTCCAGCTTGCTGACCTCCTTCTCCTTCGCTTTGTCGTTGGTCGCCTCACGGGCGCGCTCCAGGTCGACGAAGCGGACCTCGCCCGTGCGGCGGCTCACCACGACGTTGCGCAGCGCCACGTCGCCGTGCAGGTAACCGGCGTCGTGGATCTCACGCAGCGCGGCAAGGGCCCGCGGCAGCAGGGTGTCGCGGCCTCCGAGACGAGCGTACTGCGAGGCCTTGAGGTTCACGATCGCGCGACCCACCTGCTCTGTGCAGAGCCCCAAGAGCTGCAGTGCCTCACTCTTGCCATAGAAGACCACGCGCGGGATGGCGACGCCCTGCAGGGCGTGCAAGGCCTCGTAGACAGCGGCCTCCTTGCGCAGACTCTCGGCCTCGCTGGCGCTCGGGTAGATGGCCTTGAGGAAGCAGCGCTTGTCGGCGACCCTGATGTTGGGATAGCCCACGCCCTTCCCCTGCAGGACCCGACGCATGCCGTCGCGCATGCAAAAGGGCCCCAAGTCCACGGTCCATGTGTTGGTGTCGCCCGTGCCCAGCAGCAGCGTCGCCCGCGAGGAGCCTTGGCCGCTCCTTCGGCTGCTCCCGCGTCTGGTGTCTGTGCCCGAGAAGACGATGTTCTGTCCCTGCATCCGCTGCATCACGAGGGCACGCGTGACGTCGTCCTTGAGCCACTCGTAGTCCGGCGTCAAGTCGCGCCCAGCGTCGAAATTTGAGAAGCTGTGGGCGCTGAAGGCGAGCCACGCCTGCCCCAGCGTCCACCCGTGCGGGTTTGCGCGCTCCTCGCCCGGCTCCGTGTGGAACGGAGCGGTCAGCTGGATCGCACGCGGCTTGAATGCGTCACGTCGCGCAAAGTACGTCACGGTGCCATCTGTGAGCACGCCGTAGCAGGTGTTGAAGCCGACCATGGACATGCACAGCTGCGCGAGTGGCGCCGATGTCATGCCGAGGTCGACCACCCGATCGGTGTCGCTGCGACCCGCAGCAGCGCGGCCAGGTTGCTGGCGTGCTCCGCACAGCTGCTCCGTGAGGTCCTTGATCTCGTCCACACAGGCCTTGACGTCGTCGCTCATCGTCTCCAGCGTCTTGCACTCCAGCACCGCCGCGGTTTGCCGCCGGATCAGCTCGCGGAGCTCGCGGGCCAGTCGCTCGCGTGAGGCAGTGGGGCCTTGTAGTGTAGCACGTAAATGATCTAAGTCCCTCCTCAGATCGAGCTCGGCACGATCGACGGCGCCTCGCTTGCGCCCATCCAGCGCCGCGTACTCCTCCTCACGCTGCGCGATGAGCTTCTCCAGCCGCTTGATCTCCTTGCTCTCGGCCTTGATGCCCTCATACAGGATCTGGCGCGAGTCGTTGTCAGCAGCCATGATCTGCATGTCGATGCGGCGCTGAGTCTCCACGCCCCCGCCCAGGACGATCTTCACGTCCTTATCGGCATCCATCGCGTCCACGTTCTCGTTGAGCTTCCACGCCACGAAGTTGATGCCGTACCGGGCCACGTTCTTCACCACATCCAAGGCCCACTTGGCCACCGCAGACTCGCGGCCGCGGCCGCCAAAGTGAATCGGTTCGAATTGCGGCCCTTGATTGTAGGTCTTGAAATCGAACACGCGCAGGAGATCCTGGTTCTCGTCCAGCTGCCATTCTTCGCACTCCGTGGGGACGAAGTAGGCAGGGATGGAGGTCATTTGCCGCGTCCCGACGCCCCGCGACAGCGCCGACGAGGCGCCCGACGAGGAGGAGGACGATGAACTCTGCGAAGAGACCCTGCGCCGCTTCCTCGTGCCCCCGAGGGATTCCTCCGCCGTTGCGGTCGTGCCTTGGCGCTCCCGCCCGTAGTTCCACACCTCGCCAAGGAACGCCGAGCCGAACCACTCCCACACGCTCTTGCTCTGCGCGGCATCGACCCTGTCCAGGAGTTCTTTGGCCAGTGCGACTTCCTCAGCTTTGCCCTGGCTTTGAGCAATGCCGCACAGCTTGCTGATAGCTAGTTGCACCTTGGTTCGTAGGCGCTCTGCAGAGCTGGCGTCTGTGTTGAGCCAGGCGATGAAGAGCCCGACGTTCTCGTGCTGCAGGTGCACCTCCCAGGACGAAAGGTCAAGCAGCGACATGTTGTTCGGCGTCGGCGGCTTGCCCGCGTACCTCCGCGACTTGCCGTCTGGATTGGGCTCGCCCCAGAAGCCGTCGTCTCCCACGAGCGTCGCCTCCTGCGGCCGCGACCTCGGAAACCTCGAGGCCGCGTTCACGCTGCCCACCTTGCGGAGCAGCCCTACATGGTTGGGTGCCGGGTTCGTCTGCGCGCGTGTCGCCGGGGTCGTCGTCGCGCCGAGCCAAGCCAAGCCAGCCAAGCCGAGCCGAGCCACGCCAGGACGCCGAGACGGCGCGCCACGCCGCCTGCCGCGCCGCCGCGCCGCGCCGCGCCGCGCCGCGCTGCCGCGTCGAGCGAAGTTGGTCTGGCGTAGGCTTGGCGAACGTGACCGTGACGCAACTCGGGCAGTAGCAGGAACGCAACAAGAAAAGAGAACAACACCACTGCAGCGCGTGCAAGATCGCGTGCAAAATGGCGCGCGAGGCGCGTGCGAGGCAGACCAGAGCGAGGCAATCCCGCTCTTCTGCTGGTCCGCGTCGTAACTCATGCAGACGAGCGTGACGGTGGGCATGAGGAAAAACTCCTGGCAAGGGCCGGTCTGGTGGCGGCGGGCGGCGGCCCGGATCTGCCAAGACAGCTGAGCTCGCATGCCAGACTGCACTCTTCGAGGAGGACGGCTCGGAGGACTCGGCGGAAAATGATTGTTTGCTTCGTGCTACCTACTGGTAGCTTTTTGACTTGTGGTACGACTTGCTCTTGGGCCCGCCAACGTCGTCGTCCGCGAGCGCCGGCCCGGAGCTGCCACGACAGCAACTAGCAGGCTGCACTTTTCGAGGAGGCCGAGGACAGGGCAGAGGAAGAGAAAGAAGGAGACAAAGATGCGTATCTTCTTGACTTGCTTGGGCATGCTTTGCGTGCCACTGGCACTTACTCTGGGACTTGCATGGGTACTTTGTAGGACGAACCTGAAGGAGACTGAAACTACTGCGCAGGGCTTGTGGCTGCTGCGGCTGTCGCTGGATGGCTGGTTCACTGGCTGGCTGGCTAGCGTGCTCGCCTCGCTCGCTGAGTGGAATGAGTGAGGGCTCGCAGGGCGGCCGTGGATCGATCGCGAAGCGTGCTCTGCTATCGTTCGCCAGGACCGGGGCCGAGTGAAGAAAAATGTGAAAGGGGGGCGCCGACTCGATCACTGCGCCTTCTTGACGCTGGGATCAGGGGCCGTGTCAACCTCGTCCGGCGTTTGATCCTCCATGAGCACGCGCACGCTACCGATGATGAGGTCAAGGTACCAGGACCAGTTGACGAGGACGAGGACACCAACGCAGGCAAAGCCGGTGTTCTCAATGGAGAGTTCGAGGAGCGTGCGTCGGCGAAAGACAAACGCAAAAAGGTAAAAGGTCCAGGAGAACCACGCGACCCGGATGGGGAAGAGCAGATTGAGGAGCACGCCGCAGGGCATGATGTACTGCTTCAAGGCGCCGAGCTCGGCCTGCGCAATCTCGAAGAGGCAGACAACGGGCGTGCTGAACTCGGAGATGGAGAGCGCCACGCAGTAGATGGGGTGCAGCCCGAAGAAGAGCACCAGCACGAGGCCGGTGATGCAGGCCAGGTGATGCAGGATATAGCGTAGGTCGAGCTCGCGAAAGACGACGCGCACGACCACGTCCTGCACCATGTAGGCCAGCATATAGACACAGATACACTGGCCCTGCGGCGCCTCGCGCCTGAACTCCTGCCAGGGCGCCGCCACAAGCGCCGCGCGGGTCCCCTCAAGCGAGCCCCCGCCCATGCCCAGCACAAGCCATTCGAAGGACATCATGAACATGAGCGACGAGTACGCCGCCGCGAAGGCGTTCGCGCTGCGCAGCTGCGCCTCACTCGCTGCGCGATCCACCACCTTGGCCGTCATGCCCAGAATCGTCACCAGCACCAGCACGAAGGCCACCCAGCCCATGGGCACCTCTGCCACGTTCGCCTCGAGCTCGACGCGCATGCTGCCTTTTGCCAGAGCTTGCCTGGCTGCCTGGCTGTCTGGAGCTCACCGCCTGGCGCTGCTCACCACCGCTCGCCCAGCCCGCGCGCCCGCGTTGCCTCGCCGGTCCTCTGCGCGCCGCCGCCCGCGGTTTGGCCTGGTAGCTGCTACTTTACAGGGCCACGGGCGAGAGCGTCACTGTCAGTGCAGCCAGCGACGTCGATGCGCGAAGGTCCATGGCACGTGCTGGTGCGGCCCGGGCGTAATGGGCAACGTTAGCGTTAGCTCTGACAAGCTTCGCTGCCACGAAGAGAGCATGTGTTGTTTCATTACCCCATGCAGAAGGCCACTGCAAGCGGCGCAAGCGCTTCAGAGTTGACGGCCACGCGGCTGCCGGCGACGTTCGGTGCAGGGCAGAGGGGAGGCTGGTTTCACTGCAAGCCTCAGGCGCACTTCCCATCGTTTGCAACCCTATCTCCGTTGCTGCAGAGAGACCCTCTCGCTCAAGGTCTCGGCAAAGATCTCGCTATAAACACACAGACTGTACCAGCAATAAAGCTCGAACAACAAAAACGCAGCACGTGCTGGGCCGCCCGACCTGCTGGCGCTCGCTGGCTAGGCGAGCTTGCGCGTCTCAAATGGAGCCCTGGGCAAGAGAGAATCCTGGGCGTCTCGGAGCTGCATGGTCTTGGTGAACCATAGTGGGCGGTCGGTGAAGACGGTGTCGGCCTGGATAGTGCGCGCGAAGCCGAGATTCTTGTCAGAGTTGATGCCGAGGATCCAAATCTGGTAGCCGAGGGCGCGCACAGTGGCAAAGAGGCTCGGGTCGGTCTTCATGCGGTAGAAAATGGAGGTGACCCAGAGCTGGGCGCGCACGGGCAGCGAGCGAACGACTGGTATGCGGTGCACGAAGTCGAGCAGGCCCTCGGGCGTGTCGCAGGGCACGGCGAAGATGTCGAAGTCAAGGTTCAACAAGGGGAGCAGGCCGAGCGCATGCGCCCCGACGGCGATGACGCCGTCCGGGACGCTGGGAACGCGCGGGATGGCCGGGCCAACTACGCCGAGCATGCGGTTGGTGCGCTGATCGAGCGAAAACCAGATCACGCGCTCCGCCGCGATAAGCCCGCGCTTGTCGAGCTCGGCGAAGAGCAGCTTGGCCAGGAGCGGGTCGTACTTTTTGATTTCGACCATGAAGACCATCTTGGTGTCGACGAAGGTGTCCAGAACGTCTTCCAAGAGTGGGATGGGCTCTGGGCGCCCGCCCTCGCAGCCCTCGCCCTGCGGAAAGCCCTCCGAGGGCCGCCGCTGCACAGCAGGTAGGTCAGCGTAGTTCGTGTCGCTCACGTGGCCGTCCACGCCACACATTCGCTGCAGCGAGCCGTCGTGGAAAAGAACGATCTTGCGGTCCTTGGTGAGCCAGACGTCGAACTCTAGCGCGTCGACGTAGCCGGCGGCATGCTTGAGTGCCGCCAGCGTGTTCTCTGGCGCCGATTCGCGCTCGCCGCGGTGCCCGCAAAGCTTGGCGGCCGGCACACGGTACCGCAGCCCGCGCTTCGCCTTGCGTGCGCTTTGGGCTTCCGCCACGAGCGCCTGGAACCGGAGCTTGGCCAGCAGCAGCAATGCGGCGTACACGGCCACGGGCGCGGCCACGAGCACCAGCGCGAGCATCCTGCCTGCCTCGACTGGAAAGCAGGCTAGCGAGCGTGAAGAGGGCTTGCTTGCTCTTTAAGCAAGAGCTAGACTTCGCCCCTCGAGAGCTCCAGCTGCCCCGAGGCCCAGGCCCTCAAGGTCAGATTGAGACTGGAGGACCGCCAAACTGCTGAGCTGGGTCCACGCGGGTGACGATGACAAGGATGTCCTGCGCGCGGCGCTGCGTCGAGAGCCACGAGAGTGGCCGCCCCCCTCGCGACTTCCACGACGCCAGGGCGCGCGTCTCCGCGCCCTGCACGCCGCCGCCACGGCCGCCGCCGCCGCCGCCACCACCACCACCACCGCTCGCGCGCAGCCGCGCCCGGGTGGCGAGCAGATTTGGTTGCCTTGCGCGTGTTGTCTGACGTCATCCCCATCATCGCGCCCTTTTTCGGCTCGGCAGCGAGCCGGGCCAGGACAATCATTGACCTCCTGACACGCACCTCTCAGGCTGCCATTGCATGGCCACTGCGACCGTGATTCACTGCCACCATGGCGATCTTCTTCGAGAGCAAGGTGTTCGTTCTCTCAGCCTCGCTCATTCAGCTCTGCACAGCCAGCCAGACGGGCCGGCCCCCGTAGGCGACATTTTATCATCCTTCGGTTCTTTGACCTGTTCCGTGGTAGAAGCAACTCGTCAATTAGCGGCTTTCTCTCCCCGACAATCCGAAGCACGCCAACACGGCGTACGGTTCCTTCAAAGTAGTCTCGCCCGCGTCGCTAGCCTACCATTGTATGTCGGTAGGGTATGATACTTTCATGAAAACCCTCGCATTCCAAGGTGGCACCACAATGGTACGGGTAAGTTAGTAGTATGGGTTGTACCTTGTGGTACCCCTGGTACCCCATGAACTTTTCTGGACGCACTTCGCCAGACACCTTCAAACATCCATCGGAGTCAAAGATGCTCTCTGCGTAAATGGGCCCCGCCTGCCGCCTGCCGCCTGCCGCCTGGCGTTCCTACTCCCGCGCGAGGCCGCGGTCCTCCACGGCGACCCCGGCGGCCTCCTCCCCGCTCTCAGGCTCCTCGTCCTCGGAGGCGTCCTGCTCTGCTCTCTCTCAACTCTCTGGACAACAGCGGCGGCGCGGCCGACTCCGGCGCGGCAAACGCGGTTCCTCAGCGCGGGCGGCGGCGCGGGCGGCGGCGGCGGCGGCGGCGGCGGCGGCAGCGACAGCGGCAGCGACAGCGGCAGCGACAGCGGCGGCAGCGGCGGCGGCAGCGGCGGCGGCGACAGCGGCGGGCCGGCCAGGCGCGGGCCAGGGCGCTCGAGAACTAGTCTTACGCGGTCGAGTCGCTCGTGCACGGCGCTCGTCGGGCCGGGGTAGACGGGCAAGCATGGGCAACGGGTCGTCGGGCAACGTGAGCGCACCAAAGCATGTGACGTACCCGTCGGGGAACTCGTACGACGGCCAGCTGCGACGCGGCAAGAGGCACGGGCAGGGCACGATGCGCTGGACGGACGGCACGGAGTACACCGGGGAGTGGGTGGACAACAAGCAGGAGGGCGCCGGCACGATGCGGTTCAGGAACGGGAACGAGTACCGCGGCGGTTTCGAGGACAACAACTTCTGCGGCCAGGGCACGCTGTCGACGAGCAACGGCGAGGTGATCAGCGGCAGCTGGAACTGCCTGGGGCGCGCCACCTCGAACCTGACCGGCGGCCACAGCGTGGTCGGGACGTACCGGCTCCAGGTAACCATCACCGACACCAAGACGCAGCAGTCGACGGCCTACAATGGTGAGGCTACCGTGCATCTCGACTCCGGCCTGGTGGTGCTGCCGGGCATGTCGAGCCCGGACCTGGCGGTGATGCCGTTCGCGGTGGCGGTGGACTCCGGGCAGCCCATGACGCCGGAGGCGAGCGCCGTGCCGTCCGTGCCTGCGGTCGCCACGGCGCTCGACGACGACTACGGCGGCCAGGCGGCGCTTGCCCAGCCGCTCATTGCGCAGACGCCCGCGGAAGCCCCGGTGGTCGCGCAGGAGAGCTCCGTGGCGTACGGCGTGCAGGACCCTGCGCTGCGCGCGCGCGCTCCGCAGAGCCGCCCGGTGGAGGTCTTCAACCCTCGTAATTACTTTTGACCGAATGTGAATGAACGACTGTCCCCTTTCTGTTGCTCTGGCTGGTGGAACGCCGCTCCTTTGGTCCTTTCCTCTGACCCGAACTCGACGGCGATCAGGACGGATGATGATCATCATCATCATAGTCCTGGCGTCCGTCCCATCCCGGTCGTACTTGTTCTCTCTTTACATGCAATCAGCGAGCCGTGGCGCCGCCCAGATCGAAAACTACGGCGCGGCGGCGGGCGGGGCCGCGGCGGCGGCGGCAGCGGCAGCGGCGGCGGCGGCGGCGGTGGCGGCGGCGGCGGCGGCAGCAGCGGCAGCGGTCGCGGCGGCCGCGACAGCAGCGGCGAGCAGCGCGCGCCCAAGGCGGGAGCGCAGGATGCTGGGCATCGCGCTGGTCGTCGAGGACGCGGCGTCCAAGGGCCAGAAGCTCGCGTTCAGATACCCGGGCCCGCGGCGAGCGGAGGCCGGCAAGGCGGAGACGAGGCGGCGGCGCGGGTCCAGCGCAGACGAGGATGGGCGCGGCGACGGCGAGGCCGGCCTGGGGCGGCGCGCCAAGTCCAAGCGCAAGGCACTGCGGCGCAGCGCGGCGGCCGCGGCGCCCTCGTCGCGGTCGCAGCGCGAGCACCAGGGCGCGGACAACGCGCTGAGCTCGAGCCGGCGCGAGTCCCGGCGCAAGGCGAACCTAAGCAAGGACTACTGGCGGCTGAGCCCGGACCTGTTTGCGAAGCTGTTGCGGCCCACACAGGCGCAGTGCGGCCGCATGCTGGAGCTCGTCATTGACAGCCTGCGCTTCCTCAGCTTCCCCGTGCAGGTGCATCGCAACCACCTGGGCCACGTCACCAACGCGAATGGTGCTGTCCCTGCAGTGGCCGGCGGCCCTGGCGCCATGGCTGGCGCGGGCGCTGCCCCCCCTGCCGGGGCTGCGGGCGACCCGGACGGGAGCGCGGGCGCCGGGCTGGCGGGCGCGACGAGCGGCGCTACAGGCACCAGTGGCGTGGGAGTCAGCAGCGGCGGCGGTGGCGGCGGCGGCGGCGGCGGCGGTGTTGGCGCTGGCGCTGGCGCTGGTGCTAGCGAGGTGGTGGAGACCGGCACGGGCGCGGGTGCAGGCGACCGTATGAGCGAGCTGAGCGGCAAGGACTCCCTGATGAGCTCGCTCGGAGGCGCCGAGGGTGAGCACGAGGTGGCCATGTTCTCTCTGATCTTCGTGCTGGACGCGGAATCGGAGAAGATCCTGGAGCAGTCGCGCTTCAAGCTGGCCGTCAAGCCGGGCGCGCGAACCTACGGCGTCACCTACCCGGGCAGCCCAGAGTCGATCGACATGTATCGGCGCGCGGCCATCAAGCTTGCGCACGCCATGTTGTACGAGGAGCAGCAGTGCAACTACATCAGTCAGCAAGTGCGCAAGATGCTTGTGGCTGCCAAGACGACAGTGTTGGACGTGCTATCAAGTGGGCGCGCGAGCGCGCAAGGGGGCGAGGCGGCGGCTGCCTCGGGGCGTGGCAGCCGGCGCGCCGAGCTCTCGCCCGAGTTTCACGCCGAAATCTTGCGTTCGCAGGGTCTCACCGATGTAAACGAGGCGGCCATGGGCACGCACGAGCACGAGCACGTCAAGATGCGGCGGCGCAGCATGGTAGAGCTTGCGCATGCCTCGATCCGCGCGGTCTTGGAGCAGAGCCAGCTCGCGCAGGAGCTGCGTCAGGTCTTCGAGGGGCTCTCGGAGCACGGCATGGTGCAGCTCTCGCTGAATGGGCACGTCGGGCTCACCGTGACCCTGCAGCAGCCTCTTTGGCACCCGGAGCAGCCACTGCGACCGTATCAGGCGCTGCTGCTGCAGGCGGACGAGGACGCGGCCACGGCCTCGCTGCTGCGCGCGGACGCCACGGCGCATGTGCGCCGCATCTGGCAATACGCGCGCCAGCATGGCCCGCTGCGCAGCTTGCGCGACATGTCGCTCGACCTGGGCGTGCCCATTGAGGAGGTCTTTCGGGTGGCGGCCCACCTGGTTTACTGGCGCAAGGCGCGTGTCGTGCACACCGTGAACCCACGCAATGTGTACCGCGTGGCACCGGGCGCCGACTTGGACCCCACGTCGGCGCTGCACTTCGCCTTCCAGCGCCGCTTCGGGGTCCCGTCCCTTTCGCGGCTTGGTGGGTCACGCCTCCTGCATCACAGCTCGGATCCGCTCTCGAACGCCGCGACCTCCAGCTCGTCGACCGGACTGTCCCCTGGTCTGGGCCCGGAGCCGCCTTCCGCCGCGCTTTCGGCTGGGGCGAAGCTGCTCTCAGGTGCAGGGAGCGTCGACGAGGAGGCGCCAGCAGCGGCGTCGGCGGCGGCGTCGGCGGCGGCGGCTACCTCGGACCAGCCGGAGGTGAGGTCCTCTGCGGCGGGCTCAGAGTCCACGTCGCGGGGTCTGCCGACCATCTCGCTGGTGCGCATTCTGGCACTCTTCTCGAGCGCCGATCAGGACGGCAAGCCAGCCTCCGTGGCTGATGCGCAGCTGGCCGCAGAGCTCGCACTGGGCGTGGACTCCCCGACCTTTTTGGATATGCTGGTTTGGATGCTTGAGCGCGGCTTCGTGGTGGAGCTTCTGCGCTTCCACTACCTGCTGGCACCGGCGCGCGGCGCGGGCAGCACGGGCGGGAGCGCGCGCAACATCTTCCACGCCGGCGACACTCAGCGCGTGGGGTCCTTCGGCCAGTCGGGCCACGAGGGCGCAGTCGCGGCCGCCCAGGCTGCGGACCAGGCCACCATTGACGAGGCGAACGCCGCCGAGCAGCTCGCTGCGCAAACTGTGCAGTCCACGCAGAGCCTGCAAAACGCGCACGCCGACGAGACGCTCGCGCACCTGTTCACGGCGCGCAGCGCCGGCCGTCATGGGGGGTCGGCCTCGCACGCCGCGTCCGGCGTCCAGTTCTCAGGCACGCCGCCGCTGCACGCCTCGCGCGCGCCCTCACGCGGGCCGCCGCTCCTCGAGCTGGACGCGACACTACCCGCCGCTGGCCCCTCCGTCGACAGTGTCGCAGGCGGCGAGAACGGCGGAGGGGCCGCGGTCGTGACCCGGACGCCAGCAGGCCCGGCGCGAGCAAGGGCCTCGGCCTCAAGCTCGCTCAAGGCGCGGCCCGGGGCTGTTAACTTGGACGACATGCATGTGCTGGAGACCAACGACATCGCCATGCACAAGTCGACGCCGCACTCGGAGTTTTTGGACCGCCAGACGACGCGGCAGCGCCAGGACCTCGACATGCTGCAGCGCAACCAGCTCAACTTCCTCGACGCCGTCGCCCAAAAGAACGAGACCTACCGCCTCTTCCGCCGCCTCGCGCCGTACTTTAACGGCCGCTACCACTCCCGCGAGATCATCTGGCGCGAGTGCATCAACGCTGCCGCCTTTGACGAGGTGCTCGACGCCTACTCCGAGCACCTCGTCTCCTTTTGGGCGCCCTCGCCCTGACTTTCTGTACCAATGACCTTAATGACGAGACAGATCAAAGCCTGTCAGTGTAGCAGTGTGAGTCAGTCACCTGCCCGGCGTACGCCACCCGCGCGGGCGCTCCGCGAGCGAGCCACTCCGCGAGCGAGCCACCCGCTCCGTGTTTCTCTCAACACTTCGCGTTTCACGCCCGCTCGCGACTCGCTGATGTGACGCTTGTCGCTGGCCATGGCCGCATGGCGGACGCTCGCGCACCTCACGGTCCTCACAGCATCAGAGGCCGGGCCAGCCAGCGGCCCCGCCACGCGCTGCACGGTTGGCGGCAGAGTCAGCCAGCCTCACGCGCACCAGCCAGCTCGGCGAGCTCGCAGCGCGAGTCTTGTCTTGAAGCGACGCAGCGCGGCGCCCTCCCTGGCAGCGCGCACGCAGTGACGCAGAGCGCGTCATCCGAGCTCGCGCAAGCAAACCAAGCCCGATGGCGCCGCCGCCTGGGAGTCAGCAATCGTTCTGACTCGGACAAGCCTGCCATTGATCAGGCCGCAGGACAGGCCCGTGCTGTCCACCGGTGCGCCGCGCGCGCTTTCCTCACCCCCAAGTCTCGCGTTCCTCGCAGCCAAGCCAGCTCGGCCAAGCGCGCCACGCCGAGCCAGACCCAAGCCGTCACCGCGGCGCCGACAAGGCTTCGGACAAGCCTTGTCCAAGCTTCTCGCCGCGCCGCGCCTGCGGTTCTCGCTGCCGCTGTCTGTCTGCCCGGCCGCCAGCTCGCCGTTCGCCTCGCCAGGGACCCGGGCCCGTGCAGGGGTCGGCGCGGGAGCCGGGTCCGTTGCGGGCGGCGCGTCCCGGAATCTCCCGCGCCGCCGGCGTGCGGCGCGCGCGAACCGGCGGCGCGGCGCGTGCGGCGCGCACCGGACGCGGTCCGCGGCGCGCACCTAGCTAGCTCTAGCAGGTCCCGGGCCTCGCCATCGAACACGAGCGAGCGAGCAGGCGGCGCGAGCGAGCAAACCATCAACCAACACGTTGAACACGTGGAGCTCGCACCTGCGCAGGCGCGGCGCGCCTCGCGGACGGCGCGCGGCGGCTCGGCTCGCGGCGGCGGCGGCGGCGGCGGGCAGCGCGGCAGCGGCAGGCAGCGCGGCGCGGCGCCGCGCCGGAGCGCTCCGGCGCCCATCGCGCCACCCAGCGATCGCCGCGCGGTCCACCGCCGCAGCAGCAGACGGAGCAGAGCAGAGCATCCCTGCTCGCGCGCGCGGCGGCTCGATCTGCGAACGGGCGCGGCGAAGCGCGGCGGCGCGGCGAAGCGGCGGAGCGGCGGAGCGCGGCGGCGGCGAAGCGGGCGGGGCGGGGCGGCCGGGCGCGGCGAAGCGCGGCGAAGCGCGGCGAAGCGAGTGAGGCTCGGGGCGCCGGAGAGGCCGGCGGCGTCGGCGGGTTGGCGGAGGCCATTTGTGGCGCCGGCCGGCGCCTGTGCCCGACGAGGACGACGCAGCGAGCGCGCGCGAGCAGCGCGTCGACGCGGGCGCGGGCGCGGGCGCGGGCGACGACGGCCACGACGACCACGACGACCACGACGACGACGCAGCAAGCGGCGGCGGCGGCAGAGGGCGAGGGCCCGGCCATGGGCGCGGCGCGGCGAGGCCTGGCCCCTGTGAATCTGCGCGCGGAGGACATGGAGGAGCAGCTGCGATCCGCGGCGACGCTTGCGCCGGCGGCGGACCGGGGTCTTGACGGTGGGACCGCTGCGTCGGGGCCGGAGGAGACCAAGGACCACTGCAGCGTGCCGGGCGATGAGGGCGAGGGCGACGTGGACGCCGACCCAGACGCCGACCCAGACGCCGAGAGCATGAGCAGCGGCGAGCGGCGCGCCAGCCACCACAGCGGCAGCAGCAGCACGCTGAGCAGCAGCTGTTGCGCCGCCGCGGGCGGCGCCAAGGACGAGCTGCCGCACGAGGAAGGGCTGGACCACAAGGACATCTCGCTCGTCTGGCGCAATGAGGAGTGCACGGGCGGCGGCCCTCGCCGCATCTACGTCGGCACGGAGCGCGTCGCCAGGTATCGCAAGGCGCTGGACAAGTTCGGGATCCGCTGCATTGTCAACTGCACGCGCAGCGCGCCCAACACGTTCCAGGAGGACCCCGAGTTCCACTATCTGCAGGTTCCGCTCAGCGACGACAACTGCGAGGCATTGACCGGCCGGCTGCCGCGCGCCACGCGCTTCATCGAGCACGAGTGTGACGGTGAGATTCTGCTCATCCACTGCAGCAAAGGCATCTCGCGCAGCGTCTCGGTGCTCCTGGCCTGGCTCATCGAGTACCAGGATATGCCGCTGCGCCAGGCGCTTGCGCTCGTCAAGGAGCGGCGCTCGCTGTCGGCGCCCAACATGGGCTTCATCCGCCAGCTGCTGCGGTTTGAGGAGGAGCACCGCGGCGAGCCCTCGCTCTCCATGGACGACTTTTTGCCTTGTCCTTCGTGCCTGCAGGTCAACTTCGACGCAGCGTACTTTGCCTGCGGCCACCGCTGTTGCGGCTCCTGTCTGCGCAAGTTTCCGCCCGGCGCGCGCTGCGCGCACTGTGCCTACACCGAGGGGACCGTGCCGCCATCGCTGGGCGCTGAGGGCCGCGGTCTGCACAAGCGCTCCTCCAGCATCGAGGACCTCAGCTTCTGGCGCACGGCCTTGCCACCCCCGCAGCTCTCCTCCTCGCCGCCCCCCATGGCCGACTAATTGCTGGCACACGGGGACAGATTGATTTCATTTCCTCGGCGCCTTTCTTCGTCCGCGGCTGGCACACGAGGACAGACTGATTTCCTCGGCGTCGTTCTTCGTCCGCGGCTGACACACAGTTTACATATGCATCTGTGGCGTGCCCTCCTTCTTCCCGCACACCACTCTCTTTCTTTTCTTCCCGGTAGAGCGCGAGCCGGAGGTGCTCCGGCTCGCCTGTAACTTTGCTCGCCCCCAATCGTGGCAAGCAAGCTAGCTAGCACACCATCTTTTCAATTTATTTCCAGCGAACGATTCCCTCACGTAGGCCTAACACGGAGTGCGCGAGGGCCCTGCTCCCATCGCATGCATGCCATGCCTTGCAACGACAACTTCTTTGGGTGCAGCCGTCTCGTGCGATGATCTCGTGCGACGATTTTAATATAGCCTCGTGCGATGACCAGTTCACCGCAAGCGACGACAGCACCATGTTGCACGTCGTTCTTGTCATCGTCAAGCTCTCGGTCAGACTTTTTGCTTTGGTCGCTCATCAGCGACGGCGTATGATCCAGTTGCATCACCTGTTGCATCGCACGTCGTTCTTGTCATCGTCAAGCTCTCGGTCAGACTTTCTGCTTTGGTCGCTCATCAGCGACGGCGTATGATCCAGTTGCATCACCTGTTGCATCGCTTCGCTCGTCATCAGCCTTCAAGCTCCTCTTCTGTCCCGATGCCCATCATCAAACTCCAAGCACATCGTCAAGGTTCCCCCCCTTCTCCATCAAAGTTCTCCCTTCTTCATCAGTTCTTTCTACTTTGGTAGCTCATCAGCCCATCAGTTCCGAGGCAGTCGCTTCGGTTCGCTCTGCTGAGCCGCAGCCGCAAACCCGCTCCGCGTTGATCCCGTCGCACAAGCTCGGCCCGACGGGCGTCACGACGCATGAAAGATGCATGCATGCCTGCAGCATGCGCACGAGCGGCACGCGGTGTATACCTACACAACGCTTAGGCGAGCATCTTCTCGACAACACCCTGAATGTCCTTGGCGCTCATGCCCTCCACGCTGACGGCCTCCTCCTTGCCCTTGGCGAAGCGGGCCATGACGCGCGGCGAGGCGCCCTCGCACTCGCGCACGAGCAGCGGGAAGCTCGGGTTCGCCTGCTTGAGCGGCACGTACGCCGTCTTCACGAACTCGCGCAGGCCCTTGCTGCTCTCGCCCGACGTGCAGAACACCAGCCGCAGCTCGCGCGCGTGCGCCGCGATCTTGGTCGCCACGCTCATCCTCCCCTCCTCGCGCTCCGCCGCCTCTCGCCGCGCGCCGCGCGCCGCCGCTCCGCGCGCTCCGCGAGCAGGGACCGCCGCCGCCGCCGCCGCCGCGCTGCCGCTCCGCTCGCCGCCGCTCCGCGCCTTCGCGACTGCCGCGCGCGCGCGCCGCCGCGCCGCCGCGTCCGCCGCCCGTCTCGGCCCGCCGCCGCCAGCCAGCGCACGCCGCGGCGAGGGCGGCGCGCAGCCGTGCACGGTGCCGATATCGTTACGCTATCGCGGGGGCGCCGCCGGCCGGGGTCGCGCGGCGCCTGGCTGCCAGAATCGACTCCCTCGCGGCGGGCGGCGGCGGCGGCGGCGGCGGCGCGGCGCGGCGCGGCGCGGCGCGGCGCGGCGCGGCGCGCGGCTGCAGGCTCGGCCCAGCCCGGCTCGGCCCGGCCCGGCGCGGCCTGGCCAGGCCTGGCGCGGAGTTCTGGCTTGGAGGTGCGGCTCGAGGAGGAGGACCCGTTGCGGAGCGACGCCGGGAGCAGGCAGCGGAGCGAGGCTTTTCAACGCGGCGAGGCGAGGCGAAGGTGGCTCGCTGGGGCCTGGGAGGAAATGAAGCTCGCCATGGAGAACGGGTCCAACAAGACGTTCGCGGCGGTGCTGGTGGCCATGCTGGGCGCAGGCATCCTCATCACTGGGAGCAACCTCATGGGCATTACCGCCAGCGGGTCTGAGAATGGGCCCCTGGTCGTGCAGCAGTCCTCCATGGGGTTCTTCGGCCGCGACGACAGCGAGGGCTTCGACGGCAGCGGCAGCGGCGACGATAGCGGCGGAGATGGTGACGGTGACGACTACCTCAAGATGGGCGCGGTCCGCATCGAGCTGTCCCAGGTTGAGAAGGAAGCGCTCGTGGCTAGCTTCGGCACGAACGACGGCCGTCTGGGCGCGCTGCGCAATCGCACCGAGGAGCTCGTGCGCGAGGCGCTGCAGGAGCTGAGCAAGCCCATCACATGCATGCCGCGCAAGTGCTTCACGCAGCCACACTTTTACCGCCCGCTATCGCCCAGTGAGCTGCACCGCAAGAAGCTGTACTTGGTGAGCTACCCGGGCTCCGGCAACACGTGGCTGCGCGCCGTGGTGCGCTCCGGCACGCGCCGCTTCACCGGCTCCATGTTCAAGGACGGCAGTCTGGCGCGCGGCGGCTTCCGCGGCGAGATGCGCGACCCGGGCCACCCCACCACGCGCATCGTCAAGAGCCACTACCCGTTCCACACCAACGCCAAGGTGTTCCCGCACCTCTGGGCGGGCGGCGGCATCCACGTCGCACGTGCGCCCTTTGACGCCATCATGGCCGAGGCGCAGCGCCTCGTCGGTAGCAGCCACACGGCCGCCGCCAAGGAGCAGTCCATCCTGCTGCGCTTGCAGCGCATGCAGAAGGAACGCCGCGTCGTCGAACTCTGGCGCGACTTCTTCATCTTCTGGACGCGCGGCGCCCGCAAGCGCGCCGGCCAAGACACGCGCATCCGCATTGATGCCGCGCCTTTCGACAAGTCGCCTGCGGCTCGCGCGCTCCAGTTCCCGGTCGCTACACTCTTCTACGAGGACTTCTCTCGCGACTTCGTCTCCACGGCCGTGCACCTCTTCGCCTTCATCAAGGCCTGGCTCCAGGATGAGCAGCAGCCCGTCGCCGACGCCGTGCTCTGCGCGCTGCGCGACGCCGAGAACGAGGAGAAGTTCCACCGCAACAGCACCTCCACAGCCAACGTCTTTCACAAGGAGCCGCTAAAGAGCCGCATCCCGGCATTTTGCAAGACGCTCGCACCCTACTGGGACGAGGAGCGCTGGGGCCCCTGCGATGGCACGCTGCAGCGCGAGCGCTCTCTCGCCAAGTCCCCACGACCCAGGGTCGGACATCTGCCCCCGTGCGGAGGTCCACTCGAGCCCATTGTCGACGCTGACGCTGACGCTGACGCCGATGCTGGTCTGGACGCCGGCGAGGACGAGATCGATGGGTAGGCCGAGCGTGCGTCCTCTGATGAGAAAACTTAGCTGTGAGCCCCGTTGTGTCCCCGTGCTCGTGCAGAACCCTCTCACGCGCGCGGCGCCAAGCATGCGTGGGCTGGCCGGCAATGAAAAATGAAAAACAAAAACGAAAGAACAGACACCCTGCGTGTGATGATGTGAACAAGCTTCAATTTCTAAAAAAAGGTTTTGGTCTCTCATTCCAAGCAAGAGGTATGGGTGCTCTTACAGAACAAGGCTCCCTGCTGTCTGTGTTGTGTGACATGACTCGCAGTCAGTTCATCTCGCCTGAGGACACGGCTGAAGTCATCACGCGGCGTGCAAGGCTTCGCAGTCACGACCAAAGAAACAAATGCAAGGTCTTTGTGGTTTAGCTTGAATGTCGTGCTGACTTGCACTGTGTGACATGACGTGCCAAAATTCTTGTTACTGTCAGTGGATCTCGCCCGGGGAGGACAGGGCGGCGGAACCGGCCGACGTCATGGCCGAAAATGCCTCCGACACGTCGCCCTTCTCGAAGCCCGTCAGGCTCTGGTACGCCGACTGCAGCAGGAGCGTAGGGAAGAAGGTGGTGTGCGCCAGCTCGTCACGCAGCTCAGACAGCTGAGGCAGCGTTCCGGGCTGCTTCGACTCGTGGTGCGCCACGCCCTGGCACAGCGTTGCCATGAAGCCGCCACTGTAGAAGAAGAGCCACGGCTGGTTAGTGAGAATGGACAGCTGGTCGCCGATGAGCCCAATCATAAAGGGCGAGATGCCCTTGAACGGATCCAGCGAGGTGGACCACACAAAGGCCAGCGCGGCCTTGCTGATGATGCCGCTCACGCTCTTGAGCCGGCCCTGCAGCGGCTCCACGATGATCTTCTGGAACGCCAGCCGCGCGGCCAGCAGCTGCAGGTACTGTTTGGCGCCCGACGGAACCGGCTCGCCCGGGTTCAGAACGAAGATCTGGAACGCGCGTGCCTGCACCAGCGCGTTGAGCGTCGTGAGCAGCTTGATGTACTGCCGGAACACCTTGCGGTACGAGTACGCGAGCGCGATGCTCAGCACGCTGGCCAGCTTCACCACGAGCGGCGCCGTCGTGTTCGTCACCAGCGTGGCGCCCCACAGCGCTGCCGTCGTCAGCGAGATGTACGGCGTGCCCTCCTTGCTCAGGCTCTCATCCATCTCGTTCAGCAGTCCGAAGTTGTACGAGAGCTGCAGCACCAGGCACAGCACATGGTTGAAGATGTTCGCCGGCTTGTCGTGGTCGCGCCGAAAGTGCTTGTACGCGCGCTCGTACGTGGCGCCCATGTGCAGGTTCATGAACGGCTTGACGGGCGTCGCGAAGAACGGCGCCCCGCCGTACAGCACCAGCTTCACGATCGTCTGCGCCATCCTGGCTCCCGCCCGCGAGCCCGGCCTGCTTGCTGCCCTGGCTCCTCGCGCACAGCCTTCACGTCGCGGGACCTCCTCCCGATGGCGGACTGCGCCGGCCTGCGCGCCTGCGCTCAGGCAACGCTTGGCGTGCCGCTCCGCTCGTTGCTCCCCGGGCCACTGCGCACCCGTCTCACAGTCAGGTCGCTCTTGCTTGCTTGCTTGCTTGCTTGCTTGGGCCCGGGACCCGTCGCCGCGGGGTCGTCCGGCGCTGCGAACGCCAGGACACGGACCCGCGCTCGGCCGTGCGCCGCGCCTCCGCGCCGTGGCTCGCGGGGGCCTCCGCCGCGCCTCGCGCCCCGCGCAGCCCGCGCGCCGCGCCGCCGAGCTTTGCGAGTCTGCGCTGCCAGAGACGGATGCTGATCAGTTCTGCCATCTCTCTGGTCAGCTTTGTCATCCGTGAGTCCGCCCAGCGCGGGTACCGCCGCTGCGGTACCACGAATAGGGACTGGCGGCCGCGCGTGCGAACGGCCGCGCGCACAACCGTCCCGGCGCCGTTGGGGCGGCCGGCCTGGCCGGCCTTGCCTTCCGATCCGTTCGCGGCGGTTTCGGGCGGCTGCGGCGCAGGGCGGTCCTGATGGACCTGGAGAACCTCGCCGGCCGGCGGGCCCGGGCCGGGGCAGCGTCGGGCTCAGGCTCGGGCGCGGGCGCAGGCACTGGCGCGAGTCGGCGTCGCTTGCTCGGAATTCACTGTCGAGCTCGAGCTCGAGCGAGCGCACAAGTGCGGACGCGGAGCGAACGCCCCGCCCCGCCAGGGCGCGGCGGCGGCGTCTGCAGCGGCGGCCACCGCGCCGCGCCGCGCCGCCTGCACGTGCTGAGGGCGATGGAGGGCAGCAGCAACAAGCAGGCGAGCTTCTCCACGCGCGCCAAGGCCGGCTTTCACCGTGAGCTGCTGCCGACGTGGGGCGGCAACGCCAAGGACATCCTCGAGCAGCCAAAGTGCTGGACGAGCCGCGCCGTCGTGCAGGAGGTGCGCTTCGGGAGAGACCGGGCACGGCGCTCGCGAAGTGTCGTCGTTGCAGCCGCTGGGGAGGGCAATAATGCCGCGCAGGCGCGCCCGCAGAGCAAAGGTTTGCCGGTGTCCACGGACAGCACCTCCAAAACGATGGCGGAAGCCGTGCCAACGACCGGCTTGGGCAGCGAGGAGGACGCGCTCCGCGGCTTCCGAGGACCGAGCGCGCTGCGCCGCGTCGAGGAGCGCGTCGAGGAAATCCGGAGCGACCCGGCAAGCCACCGCAACCTGCTGCGCAAGATTGCGCGCGTGCGCAAGGCGCAGCAGCCCGCGCTGCCCTTTGGCCGTAACCTCGTGGTGGAGAACAAGTGGCTGTGCGATGATCGCGAGACCTGCCTGGCGCACTGGCGCGAGATGGCCGCGCTCAAGGCGCAGGTGAAGGCTACCGTCGCCAAGGAGGACCAGCTGCGCCTCTTGACGCAATGGCCAAGGCCACCCGAGGAGAACCACAGCTGGCGCAAACGCATGCGCAAGCTCACGAACCGTGGCGCCGAGCTCCGCGAGCACTTCCAAGATGTACAGCGTCGAAGGGAGCAGCTTGCGCGAGACCGCGAGGAAGAGGTGGTCTTTCTCTCGAATCGCCGCGAGATGACGGCGGAGTACAAGCGCCAGGTGGAGCGCGCCATGCGACTGCGCGAGGCGCTGAGCAAGGTGATCTTGGCGGCCAAGGCTGCCAAGACACTTGGGGACCGCCTCGAGGTGGCGCGTATTCACAACTTGGAGGAGCGCAGACGAATGCGCTGTGCGGCTGCCATCCAGCGCCGCTGGAAGGACACCAAGGCTGCCGAGACTGGTGCGCGGTACAGGCAGGCAGTGCGCGTCGTGCGACGCTTCGCGGTGCGCGCCCTCGAGATCCGGCGCCGGCGCCGCCACCACGAGGCGAGCGCCATCGTGCACTGGTTTCTCACCGCGTACGAGAACGCCAACTTTCAAATGGTCATGCGCAACTATCGCTTCCGCGTGGTGCACTGCCAGCGCTTCTTTCGCCAGTACGCGGAGGCGACCAAGGCGCGCATGCGCGTCTTGCACATGCTCTGGGACCGAAATGAAAAGGCCAAGATGAAGACGGAGCGGTCGCAGGCCCTCACTGCGCTGCGCAAGTCGCGGTCCACCTCAAAGGACCTCGCGGCGGGTAGCTCTCGTACGCTGATGAGCGCCGCCTCCTCGCGGATCGCCGGGGCCCACGAGGGCGGCGGCACCGGAAGACTTGCCCGGATGCCCACGCGCGCGAGCCGCATCTCGCGGCCCAGCGAAGCCGACCTCGGCTCGCTCACGGCGCTGCACGATCAGGCCTCCAAGCGATCGAACGGCGCTGGCGGCCCGTCCGCCTCGCTGGTGGCAGCCGTCGACCTCGGCGCGCAGCTGCACCGCAAGGTTCCCAAGAATATTCGCCGCCGCCTGCTGCGGGACCACCTCGATCGCTGCCGGGCGCAGTTCAAGGAGCAATGGAAGGCCTATCGCCGCGCGCGCAGATCGCTCACCGAGGCGCCTGTCGTCACCGTCGAGGACGTTCGCTCCGCCGTGGGCGAGGCGCCGGCCATCGACCTAGCCGCCATTATCGGAAGACGCGACGAAGCTGACGCCCCGAAAAAGGCACCGCCCTTCATGCGGCTCTACACGCCCGATACGGAAAATCTGCTCCACACGATGCTCGAGCGCGGCCGCGAGCTGGCCGACGAGCAGTTCCTCGACATTCTCAACGAAGAGGAGGAGGAAAACAATTCCTGAGCGAGATGGGCCTGAGCGAGATTGCCAAGACGAGGTGAACAGCCGACTATGACATCCATTGCTAATTACAGTTCAACTTCCTACAGCCTCTTGGCTTCGCACTCGGCCTCAACCATGCCCGGGAGCCCTGGCAGCCCTGTGGAGGTCCGCTTACCGGGATCCTGGTCCACCTCCGCAACATCGTCCTCCTCCTCCTCCTCCATGGGCAGAGAGGGAATGGCCTCGTCAAGAACCAAAGCCACCTCATCCGCCTCGCGCAGCGACGCTTGGTCTCGATAGTACTCGGCGAAGCTGCGCCCAAAGATGCCAAGACTGAGCAGGCATGACACACTAGCCGCAAAGTTGCGCTTCACAGACTCCTCGAAGAACGCGGTCAGAAACTCGTCCGAGACTGCAAAGCGTTCTCGCGCAAGCTCCACCAGCTCCGCGTGGCCGTTCATGGCCGCCGTGCGCAGCAGCTGCGCGCCGAGGTCTGGGTCGAAGCAGGTGACGAGGCCCTCGTCCGCGAGCGCGCTCGCCAAGGAAAGGCGGTTCCCGCGCGCAACCTCCGCGACCAGGTTGCGAAAGGTGTCGCCTAGCGCGCGCCTGCGCGCCTCCATCGCGCGCCGCACCTGCAGCGCGGCCTCATCGACCACGAAGCCAGGCGCTCGGTGCTCCCGGTCCATGACGGCTGACTCGTGCTGGAAGCGCGCGCGCAGCATCTTACCCATGGTGAGCACGAGGGTTTCGTGGCCGTGCTTGGCGGCCGCCATGAGCGCCATCTTGGTACAGTCCTCCACGGCGCCGGCCCGCACGCGGCCGGCCGTGCCCAGCTTGGCCAGCAGAAACGCTACCGACCCGGTCAGCCCATCCTCGGCGCACCGGGGCACGGCCATACGAAAGAAGGTCTCGCCGAACAGCCCGCGCTCCAAGCCGCTCTCCACGACGAGCTTGAGCGCCTCCTCGGCGCGCGCCTCCACGGCCGCGGAGAAGAGCGCGATGAACTGCGTTGGTGCCACCAGGACGAGCTCTGGGCCCAGGAACTCATCCTCGTCTTCCTCCTCCCCAGACTCGTCGTTGTCCACGTACTCGGCGTCCAGAATCTCGCGCAACGCGCTCAAGAAGCCCGCGCGCACCGACCCCAGCGCGAGCTGCAGAAGATCATCTTCCACGGACGGCCAGTCCGCAGCCACGGCCTCGCTGCACAACGCGCGCACGGCGGCCTCGCGGACCGTGCGCTCCTGCGCGCCCTCGGGCACGTCCGCAGCGCAGAAGAGGCGCGCCACGGCGGCGCGCTCCACCTCGTCCTTGGCAGCCGGCCCGTCCTCCCGACGCTTCAGGTTCACCACGGGCGCCACCAGCGCGCGCTCCTTGAACCCGGGCGCGTCCGCCTGCTCGCGCAGGCTTGTGCTCGCGCTCGCCACGCGGCCCAGGCTCTGCAGGTCCAGGTGCCCCAGCGCGAGCTGCACCACGTCGCCCGCCAGCTCGTCCAGGCTCCTGTGCCGCCGCAGCGGCGCCATGCTCGCTTGCTCTCTCGCCGCCCGCCCGCCGCCCGCGCGCCGCCCGCTCGCCCGCTCGCCCGCTCGCTCGCCCGCTCGCGCCCGGGCCTGGCCTCGCCGCGCGCCGATGTCCGTCTGCCGGCGGCCACGACCGCGCGCGAGGGAATCACTCTCAGCAGAAGCGAGGGCGAGAGTCCATCCGGGTCCCGTTGGCCCGTTGTGCATTCTGTGCATTCTTGCAGTGGTGATGGTCTTCAGGGCACCAAACCACGATCAGGATGCGAACCCGGGCCGGGCGCAGCAGAAAGGAAAGGCACGGGCTGCGCGGCCATCGCGCGCTCTCGCTCGCCCCCTCGTGCGCCGCCGAGCGGGCAGAGGCCCGGGCCAAGTCCGTGGCCACGACAGGGCAGGACGCCTGCAAGACGGACACGAGCTCCGAGCGCTCCGTGCAGCTGGACGACCAGGCGTACCGCGGTGGCAACGTCGCGTCGCGCCGCGCCGCGCCGTGACCGGGCGCGCGCCTCGTGCCGCGTCGTGCATGGTGCTCCGCAGCAGCAGCAGCAGGCATGACCCTGGCGTCGTGCTGCGCTCGATGATGAGGGAGGGCCTGCACTGCAGCGCACTATCGCCAACCGCGGCGGCGCGAGCAGCGCAGATCGCCATGCGTGCGCCCCCCCGCGCGGGCCATGGCGGCAGCGGCGGAAGCTGTGCGGCGCGCCGCGGAGCGCTGGGCGGCGCGCCACGGCCCGCGCGACGAGGCGGAGGCCGCCGCGGGCGCGGTAGACGCGCTTAATCGCGCGCTCGACGAGGCCGAACGTCCCGCGCGCGACGGCGAGTACGCGCTCACGCGCGAGGCGCGGTACGTTTGACGCTCGCATCGCATCGTGGGATCTACTTGCGCATGGCTGACTCGAACTTATCTTGCGCAGACGGGAGCAGGCCTTGCAGGCGTGGTCCAAGGGCGAGGTCTTCGCGGACGAGGACCGCGAGCTCGATGAGGACCTCGTGGCGCTCTTCTTGGCGCATCCGCTGACACGCGCCGTCTGTGTGCGCGCCGTGCTCCTTCACTGCGTCTCGGCGTCGCGCGGCAAGCGCGACGAGGCCCTCGTGGACGAGCTCCTCTCTCGTCTCGAGCCTGTGGATGTGCCGGTCGGCGTGGCTACGATTCAGGAAGGCCTGCAGTCGCGCACAGGCAAAGTCAAACACGAGCACGGGGCCCAAGCCGCGCACATGGGGGAGGGTGACCACGAGCATTGGGCCCGCGTGGTGCTCCGCATTCTGGCCCTGGCTGAATCGGACTCCAAGGCTCTCCGGACACTGCTCCACCGCGCCTGGACGCACGCTGACATCAGCGTGCTCCTTGTCGCGGCGCGCGAAGCTGCCGCCCATGGTGTTCGCCCGGCCACGGCGCTTGCGCTTCTCCATTCGCTCCGGCAGCGGGCGGCCCGCGAGGCCGATCACGCTTCTGTGCGCGTAGCGCTCCTCGGTCTCGCGCCGTTGCTTGCGCGCTCGGAGGACGCCACAGCGCAGGGTCTTTGGGTTGACGCGCTGCTCGAACACGAGGAACGACGCGCAGATGCTCCAGGGCGCGAGGCGTCGTCACGATGCCCTGGAGCACTGGTGGCCGGCAGCCTCCGGGTCGGGCTCCTGGATGCGCTCGCAATGCGCTGCGCGCAGGCGCCCGGCAATCTCGTAAGCGCGCTCCGAATTGCCCTGGACTGTGGGTGCGATCCCACAGAGGCCGCGATGTGTCTGCTCGATGCGCTGCTCGCGAGCCCGTTCCCTCTTCCGCACCCTGTGGACGCGGACCTTGCCGCCGCCATGGCCGTGGCCGCGGCGCGCATCGGCTGCAGCGCAGACCGAAAAGCACGACCGCGTCCTGTGGCTATCGCGCTGGAGGTTTTGCGAGGCTGCCTGAGTGCCCACCCGGAGCTCTTTGTCACAGCGTTGCAGGTCGCGCTCGCCGAACAGCAGGCGGCGCCCGTCCTTGAGGCGCTGGCCGAGCACCAGCTGCCGCCGGCCATGGACGAAACGCACATCGCGGAAGTGGTGGCCAGGGTTTTTTCGCCGGTGAATGACGAGTGCGCGCGACTCTTGTGCAGTGTGGCGCTCGCCTGCGGCGATGCCGGCCGTCTCGCACTCATGCGTGGTCTGGAGGCGCACCTCGAGACACGGCGCGGTGGCGCTCTCGCCCGCGGGGAGCTTGCACTTTCCACGCTGCTGCAGGACGAGGGGGCTGCCGGCGTGGCTCACTGCCTGGCCGGACTTTGTAAAGGTGGGCCGGACACGCTCGCCATGGCGTCCCGTGCGGTGCTCGAGGCAAAAGCCATCCCGAAAGCGGCGATAAGTCCTCTGTGCCACGAGCTGGACGTGGCGAGCCAGCAGCTCTCGGACCGAGTTCGCGCCCAGTCTACGCAGCGCGCCAAGCTGCGGGCGCTCCTGGCGCAGCCTACAGCACTCCTCCTTCGCGCTCGAGACGCCCTCGGCGCGCCTCGCGACGACGCTCTCCGCGAGCAGGTCTGCGCGGCGGCGTTCGATGTGCTCCTGCCCGACAACGCGCGACTCGTCGGCGCGGCAAGCCTCTCGCAGGTGCTCCAGCGCAGGCGGGAGGACGCCCTGGAGTTGTGCGCACTGCTCGCCGAGAACGCGCACGCGAGCGGCAACGAGGCGCGGTTCCTGGCGGTCTGCGACCTTTGCGCCCGCCTGTCGGCTGCAGCTGGGGACCCGGAGGGCGCGCAGCTCGCGGGTGACGCGACCTTTGTCCGCACCCTGATCGGCGCCGTGGCAGCGTCCCGGGGCACCCGGACCGCGAGCCTACTGCGCTTTGCCATTCGCCTGGCGCGAGCGCACGCCGACAAGGTGTCGCTGCGCACGCTCACGGACCTGCTACAGCACACATGCGGGGCAGGCGACGCGGACCTGCGGACTGACGCACAGCGCCTGCTCAAGATGATGGAGGAACGACTCGCGGCGGAGGGCGCGAGCAGCGACGCGGAGCTTCTTGGTGCGGCCGGGTCCCTGCTAGAGCGCATTGCGGGGCTCTTCCTCAGTGCGGTGCGGTCCACCGGGCTGTCTGCGTCGCACTTTCGCGCGTACTGCCGCGTGCTGGCGCTCCTCATCCCGGTGGCCGCCGTGGAGAGCAAACGTGGGGTCCTGGCCATCCAAAAGGCGTGCTTCGAGGTCCTGCTCAACGTCGACCTGTCCACGCTTGCCAACCTCCGTGCGCTCCTCGAGGTGACCCTGCCGTCGCCCGCCGTGGACGCCGCGGATGCGCTGGAGCGCGTTGTGGCCCTGCTTGAAGTCCCAGCGCTGGACAAGATGGCCCTTCAGCGCAAGTACCGCGCCGCGGAGGGGGTCCCGCGCATTGTGGCGCAGGAGGCCACACAGAACGCTGCGATTATGCACGCACTGGAGAGCCTGGACGGCCTCATCTCGTCCGGCTGCGTCGCGCTACGGCCGATGGGCGCCTTGGATGCGCACGCGCGCGTCTCGCGATGCCTGCGCTACCTGTGGTGCGAAGCGCGCTCCACCTCGTACGGGCCCTCGGCGCTGCTCCGTCTGCAGCAAGTCACGCAACACCTCTGCCACAGAGCGATGGAGCACATTGGTCAGCTCCACAATTTTCGCCTGGACGAGGGCGGGCTCGCTGCGGCCCGTCGCTTCGGCCGGCGCGCGCTTGCGCAGGGTGACGCACCGGGACCGTCGAAGCCGACACGCTCGCGCCCGGCGCGAAAGCGTCAGCGTGCAGAGGAGTCAGGCGCGTTGCCAAGCCCCGGGCCCTTTTTGGCGGAGCTGACGCGCCTCGCGGACGTCGCCAAGGCCGTGTGCGCCTGGTGCAAGGGAACGCAGCGGCCCTCAACACGTGCGGACTCCTTTTTGGAGCGTCTCAGCGAGACCATCTCGGCGTGGGCCATGGAGCAGTCCGACGGCCAAGAGGCCCCCGACTCGCAGGACACCGGCGAGGTTCAGGGCGCCGAGGCGCAGACTGTGGTGCCCCTGCAGGCCCAGGTCCGCGAGCGCAAGCTTAAGCGCGAAATTGTGGCGGAGCCAGCGCCGCAGCGACCGCTCGCTCCGACGAGGTCGGTGACCTTGCTCTGCAAGGCGCTGCGCGCGGCCGTACCGTCGGTTCGGGAACGGGAGAGTCCGGAGCAACGGGAGAAAGCGGCGCGACGCGTTCGCATGGGCGGCGCATCGCCCCCCCAGGCCCAAAGGGGGCGGCGGCGACGCCGGAGCAATAATCCGTATATTGACGAGGGCTTGGAAGAAGCGGCTGCGGATGGGGATAGCGATGGCTTCGAGGACCTGGAGAACTTCATCGTATGTCCCGGCGACGCAACGTACTTTCGATGACAAGGCTGCGGTGCGGATGCAGACGAGAAATCCTCTTGCATCCAGTGCGCAATCTGGGGGGCGCATTTGGGGGGGGGGCTGCTTGTATGAACGTAAAGGGTCCTCTGCAGGTGGTCCGTATCTGTGTGTGTGCAGCGTGCTCACCGAAAAGGCCGCAAGGCGGCTTGAAGTGTATTACCGTCTGCCATTGATCATGTTCTTTTCTGACTAAGTACACTGACGATTTGGTCTGGCGTTATCACTCGTTCACTCGGGCTTGGCTGCGGCAGGTCCCGGAACGGTATCTCTCAGCTCCTACACCTCCTCCGACGACGAATACAACGTCTCCAGCGTTGATACTGACCAGGATGTGGAGCGTGGCAGGAGCGCAGGGCCTCTCAGAGCGGCGGGAGCGGGGTGCGCAGGGTCGCGTTGCCTGCACGGATGTGCGACTCCTCCTCGAGGCCCACCACGAAAAAGAGGACGGCGAAGTAGTGGCAGGTGGCGCCAACGAGGACGAAGACATGCCAGATGGCGTGGCCAATAGGGTGCTTGAGTTTCTCCATGACGAAGAACGTGACACCGCCGGTGTAGGCGAGGCCGCCGTAGAGCAGCAGGTCGACAGCGCCCTGAGAGATGTGCGTCTTGACGTCCTCCCAGGCGATGCCGAGCATCCAGCCCATGCCGAGGTACAGCGTGAGCTCGATGGGCATCTTGAAGGGAATGTGCACGCGCTCGTGCACAATGCAGAGCACAATGCCAATAAAGGCGAGAACCCACTCGCCGACGGCCATGAGCCAGCCGAAAGGGTGCGCCTCGAGGCTGACAACGCAAAAGGGCAGGTAAGTGCCCGCAATGAGAAAGTAAATGGCAGTGTGGTCGACGAGGCCGAGCACGGTGGAGACGGCCTCGTTCATGAAGGCCGCGTGCAGCAGCGTGGAGCTCACGAAGAGCAAGATGAGGCAGGCACAGTAGACCATGCAGGCGTAAAAGGTGCGGCGCGACTGGCCCTCGGCCGAGGCGTGGTGCATCATGACAGCGGTCCCGACGATGGCCAGAAAGACGCCGATGCCGTGCGTGAGCGAGTTGAGCACCTCCTCGAAGACGTTGTTGCCGAAGTCTCGAATTTCGAACGTCAGGCCGGTCTTGGCATGTGTGGCACTCATGACGCGCGAGAGCGCGTCCACCTGCGCAAAGCCGAGCTTGTCATTGGTGACGTCAAGCAGGCGCAGGCTGCGGGCCTCCGCCAGGGCCTCGCCCATGCCGCCGTCGTGAAGCGCGGGAGCGATGCCCGGGTTGTGCGCCAGGTTGAGTGACTCCAACGTGGGGCACTCGCGCAGGCCCGCGACAATCTCGCGCGCGCCAAACTGGCTCAGCTTGATGCGCGAGACGTCGACGTGGCGCAGGTCCTCGCACTCGCGCATGAGCAGGCCAACGACGCGCGCGTTGGCGTCTGTCAGGTGCGTCGGGCCCACAGCGTGCCTGATGCGCAGCGTGCGCAAGGTCTTGTGCAGCGCTGGGATGTTGTCGTCCTCGCTTCCACGTTCCTTCTCCTCGCGTACCAGCAGCAGCAGCGGCAGCAGCGAATAGTTGTTGGACGCCTTCACGTACTCCCACTCCGTGGCCAGGCTCGTCAGCACAGACGGGTCCACGCGCGTGCCGCACCGCTGGCACATGGCCACATACGGATGCAGGCGCACCTCGGCCGCGCGGGGCGAGGCGAGCGTCGCCTCCTCGCCCTTGCCCTTGCCCTTGCCCTTGCCCAAGGCATCGCCCTTGCCCTCCGCCACCATGACGCACTCCAACTCTCTTGAAGAAGAAGCTCCGCACGCCTCCCGGCCGCGCTGTCACCTCGAAGCGTGTCTACGAGGCAGAGTCCGCGAGGGCCGTGCGGCACGGCGCTCCGTGACACGCCGTGACACGGCGAGCCAGCGTCCCGGCGGCGCGAGTCTTGAGCCGCGAGCTCCAGAGGTACCGCGCAGCGGCGACGACGCAGGTATGCGTCACGAAGTCTGTCATCGTTTTCGCGCATGCTCGAGACCGGAGAGGCGAGATCGGCGACTTCGTGCACGAAAATGTGACGTACGGTAGTAAGTACGATACCTCGATGCTTGTCTTCGGCGGCGAGGCACAGGTAAACGGTCACATCAAATCAGCTGGCAGGACTTCTAGCCCTCCTTTTTGCGCACTGCACGCACGGCACGAGTCTGTGGCCTGACTGACATAGACATCATCAAAACCTGCCGCTTCGAGGCTCGCGCCGGCCTGGTTGCGCGGGCCGGTCGGCTTCGTGCGGGGGCTCGCGTCGCAGGCCTGCAACGGCGACCCGGCGGCGGCGGAGCGACGATGCGGGGCGAGGCGGCGTGGGAAGACGCCGAGAAGGCCGCGGTGCCGCGCGGCTACGTGCTGACGCGGTCGTCGACGAGCCTGCGCCTGCAAGTCTGCCTGCAGTTCAACCTGTACGCGTCGGCCATCTTCATGCTGCTGGAGTGGGTCGTGCTGGCGGCCAAGCTGCAGCGGTTCGAGCTGGACGTCTTCGGCAAGGTGTTAGCGCCGCTCGCCTTTGGTGTCTGGTGTGGTTGCGAGGCCTTTCGGCTGTGGTTTGGTTTCACGGGCAACCTGCAGGAGAAATTGCCGCAAATGTCGGTCTTCATGCTGCTCTCGCTGTTTCCGCAGCTCCCGTGCCTATTGTATCTGATGAATCTGCAGGAGCTGCAGTTCCCCATCGAGCGCATCATGGGTGCCGGTATGTTTGCCTTCACGGCGGCAGAGCTGATCATTGGCTATTACGCTGTCCAGGCGCTCATTCACAAACAGACGGCGACCTACTCGCGCTTGGTGAGTCAAGATGACTTGTGAACTGTTGACCGTCGGTAGTAATATGTATCATGGCTCTCCTTTTCGTATTTTACCACCACCATAAGCTTGGTTCTCACAATCAGTTCAAGCCTTGCGAAGCGCCGCCCTTCCCTTGGGCTGCGAGCTTGGCCCGTGCGAGAGCCTCGTGCGGGTTGATCATGCCTACCGTACCCTGATGACCCATATATCGATTGAAGAGGCTGGCTGAGTTCGCGTTCATGCCGTCCATCGGTCCCGACGGCGTCAACTTCTGGTTCGACTTGGCGGCACTGCTGCTGCTGCTGCTGCTGCTGCTGCTGCTGCTGCTGCTGCTACCGCTGCTACTGCTCGAAGAGGTGGCCCCTTCGGCGCCGGCGCCGCTGGCCGTGGCGGCTGCCGCGGCGCGAGCAGCTGAGGCCGCAAGGTCCCAGGGGGTGACAGGAACCCATACGGGTTGACCAGCGCCGATCATGCCGTGCTGTTGCACTTGCAATGCGTGCATACGAGCGAGGTCTTGCATGTGCTGCTGCTCTTGATGCTGGCGTAGAAGCGCAAACTGCGCAAACTGCGCAGCTTGCGCACCACTGTGCGCCGCAAAGTTCTGCATGAAGCCTGGGAACTGCTGGAACTGGTACTGGTGCTGCATTTGCAGCTGGTTCTGTTGCTGTTGCTGTTGCTGCTGCTGCTGCAGTTGTTGTTGTTGTTGTTGTTGTTGTTGTTGTTGTTGTTGTTGCTGCTGCTGCTGCTGTTGCTGCTGCTGCTGCTGCTGACTTTGCTGCTCCACGGCACGTGCGTCTTGAGCAGGGGTGCTAGACAGAGGCACCTTGCCCTCTGCTGGCGTCTGCTTCGAAGTGTCGTTCAGGTCATACAGCCTGGAGTTGAGCGGCATGCGGTATTTGTAATGCATAAGCACGACCACACACCTGGCCATATCGGCAGTCCTCACGGCGTGGCGATCGAGCATGCTGCGGAAGCTGAGGACGCGCAAGGCGCGCGCAAACAGGCTCTTGCCACCCCTGACTTGTTCAGCGTACGGGAAAATCTTGGGCTCGTCTTCCTCAGGCACGAAGACTGCCTTGCGGCTCGTCAGATTGAGCGAATCGCGCGCACCCTGCGGAAGCTGGAGGCCTGTGAACTGCGGATAGATGCCGGGCGTTGGCTCGGCGATGGCCTGGGCGACTTGCGCGGCGTAAGCCGTGGGCGCCGTCGAGCTGCGGCCCTGCAGGATCCTGGACCAAGAGGTTGAGGATGAGCCCCCGCTCAAAGTGAGGCTAGCGCTCTTGCCACTCGCCGCGGCGGCAGCGGCAGCGGCGGACGTGGCGTCAATCTGAGCTTGCGAGACTGGAAAGGCGTCAAGGCTGTTCCGGTCGCCGTCACCCAACGCGTTGCGCAGCTTGCCAAGGTGAGCGTGGATGATGTCCGTCTGCGCTGCGAGGATCTCAGCGTACTTTCCGATGCGATCCGCGTTGTCCTCGAATTCGCGTTGCAGCTGACTTTGTCCAGCGCGGAGCACATCGCCAAATCGCGTGCAGTCGACCCTGTACTCTGTAAGACTCTCGGCCGTGACGCAGTAGCGGCCCTTCATAGAGTTGGCGTACCAGTGTGCAAGGATGGCGGTCAGCTTGCACAGCTGCAGGTCCTGGCCGTTGACGTGGCGTAGCCAAGCGAAGAAGACGTGAGGCTTGGACACCTGTGCTTGCTCCACAACCTCGCGCATGGAGAGATCACGATCCTTCATGAGCAGAATGACGTGCATGCGCACGCGGAACTCGTGCTCCGGGTGCTTGTCAAAGTCGACCGGCTCCGTGATCAGCTTGCCGCCTACGGGGTCCAACGCATTGAGGTTCTGCACGTGGCGGATCCAGTAGCGCACCGCTGCGAGAACGCGGTCATCCTCGTTTCCCTTGAGCCACTCCTCGAGTTGGACGGGGAAGAGGCAAAGGATGTTGGCGACCTCCTCCGGGTCGAGGCGCAGGCGATCCATGCTGTCTTCAAAGAGGTCGCGCAGGTCCTCGGCGCTATGCTTGGCAAACGGGCGTTTCGCCTCCAGCGGATCCTCCAGCGCCGCAACCCAGGCGCTTCCTGCGCGGTACGGCTTGGATTTAGGCTTGTTGGCGGTTGCGCCTTGGGGCGTGGCGGGCACGGCCACGGTGCTCGCGTTTAACGGCATGGTAAGCGACGAAAGAGCCGCCGAGGACGCGCCCTTGGGTTCGCCCTCCCCTTCGATAGACGGCTTGCTCTTCTTGCTAGCCTTGCTGAGCCGGCTTTTGCCGCTGCGGGCGCTGCGAGCGCTGCGCGCATCGCCGTCGCCGTCGCCCTCGCCCGCCGTGAGATCAACAACATCGCCGCCGTCGTCCTCCACCTGACTCTCCCCCGTCCGTGCGCGCTTGAGGGCGCGCTTCGACCCGCCCGCCGGAGCCACAGGGCTCGCACGGGAGCCATTTTCTGCCATCCACGTGCAGGCACGGGAGACCGTGTCGAAGCGCGCGGTGAGGTCAAGCGGGAGTGGGCCGACCTCCTCGGAGATGAAACTGCCGGAGCGGAAGCGCACAATGACGGGCCGCGTGTCCGCCGCGCTCGCAGGGGCCCCGTCGGACTCCAGCGTGAAGAGAGCGAGCGCGGAGCGCCCTTCCGCTGACGCTGCGAAGCCACATCCTGGGGGTTGCACAAGGTGGGCAAGGACCGTGGTGACGCGTTTGGCATGCGGAACCTCGAGCACGAGGGCGTCGCTGCAAAAGTCGGGCCCAACCGCGAGAAGGTTGACAGCCCACAGGTTGACGGCACTACCGAGCGGTAGCTCGGTACGAACGAGGCGCGGGCCTGCGACCACGAGGAGCCGCTGGGGCAGGCGCGCCTGATCTCGGTTTGTCAGGAAAATCTCCCGCATGGCCGTAGCGCGAAGCGTCTCGTGCTCGGAGACGCCGTGCAGAGTGACGCCCTTGAGCTCCGCTATAGGGCGGAGGCTGGCCGTGGGCGCGGTGAGGCGCTCAGACACCAAGAGGAGCGGCTCGGGCCGCGGCCAGGCAACCGAGGAGCGCTCCACCACGATCGGATCGGAGCGCACAGTGCTCTCCATGTAATACAGGAGGTCGCAGTCCTTGAGCGTGAGGGCCACGACGAAAGCGTCGGCACCGCCGTCGTCAACGTCGGCCGGGTTTGCGAGTGTGAGGTGCAGCTCCGTGACAAGGCCATTTGGCGACTTGCGCAGCGCTGTGAAAGGCTGCGGCTCGTCGTCCCAGGGTGGTGCGCCGTCGCAGGTAATGCGCGGAATTTGGGGCCGGATACCCACGTTGCGAAAGATAGTGCCCTTGGGGACCTCCGAGTAAGTGGACCTGTCGTCGCCGTCGTCCGAGACGCCCTTGGCCCTGTCGCAGGTCCTTTTGAGGAGAGCGACCTGGACAGCGGCCGAGGGCGGGATTGGCGAATACGAGGCGTCGTCTGCGAAGCCACGCACGATGGCAAGGTGCAGCACGAGGTGGCAGCGGCCGTAGCCCGCGGGCCGCGCCGCGACCCTGACCAGGTTGAACTTGAGCTGGATGTCGTCCAGGTCCATGGGCGCAGCGCGCAGTAGGGGCTTGCAGTGCAGGGCCACCGCAACGGGGGGGCGCGTGCCAATCGTGAGCGCGATGCGTGACGCCTGCCGCATGCCGAAGCGCTCGATGCCGGCCTCGAGGCGGCAGGACTCCAGGTATGACCACGGCTTGGAGTTGGCTGGGATGCACTTCTCTATCGGGACGGCTGGGTCGTCCAGAGAGCCGGGCAAGAGCGTCGTGAACATCTTGAGCGCATGCTCGCGTACCCGGTCCGCGCTCAGACCCTCCTCCAGCGAGTTGGCGATGCGGTCCCACTTGCGCCCGTAAAAGATGAGCGCTTCCACAAACTGAAAGTGCATCTCCGGGCTCCAGCCATGGAAAAGCTCCATCTCAGACTCGGATCCATTGTCGCCCGCACTCTCGTTGCCCGCGCCCTCGTACAGCTGCTCTTGCTCGGCCTGGTGGAGGTCGAGGGCCATGTGATCGACCTCGTCATCCGACTCGGCTTCGCCGTCCTCACCATGTGCAACGTCGGCGTTCGAAAGCGTCTGACGCATACCTTCCTCCGTGTCCTTTTCCATTTTTTGCTGCGAAGGCGATGGTTGCGATTGTGATTGCGAGTCCGGCTCCACCTCATGGTCTTGCTGCAGGTTAAGGTCGTACGGCGACGAATGTCGGGCCATGGTGACTTGCCCCTCGGCGTTTGGGCGCGCGGCGCGGCCAGGTCCGCCTCACGGCCGCCGCGCTGCGCGCCGGGTCAGCGCGCAGCACAGCGCCGCGCCGCAGCGCCGCGCCGGGCGGCGCACGGCCGCGCACGCGCGATGCAGGTCGGCCTGCCTCCTTGCAAGCCAAGGCAGCAAGCCTGCCGCCGATCGATCCCCTTTTGCACCGACCCCGCTCGCCCCGCCCACCGGAGGGCCGCCTTGCGCAGCGCGCGTCGCGTCGCGTCGCGCCGCGCCGCCGCGCGTCTCGCGTCGCGCGGCCGCGAGGCAGGCAGCCAGGCAGGGAGGGAGGGACGCCGGGCTCCGTTAGCTTTTGCCTTCAAGTTCCACGCTCGCACTCTCGCGTGCGTGTGAAGTTCAACTTGAACAGGAGGTGGTTAAGGTTTAAGGTCAGGGAAGTTATGCAACGTACGCTCCTTCACGTTCGATTCTCTCTCGAGGTCAGCTGCAGCTTTTAGGCCTAGGAAAGCCTTTCGCGAAAGGAAACTTCTCTTCGAGTCCGAGTCGTAACAGCGAGAGTGTGACTCGGACTGCCTGCTCCGCTGGCGCCTCCGGAGTGCAGGGAAGGACGTGACGGACGGCTTTAAGGTGGTCGTAATTGAGGTAGTGACGTCTCCCAAGGCATAAATTGCTAGCTAGCTAGCTCAGCTTGCCAGCCAGTCACTATTCAGGAACCTTACACGCACAGACAGCAAGAGCGCCGAGACCCTTCTCTGCGAAGCCATCTACGGTGCAACCTGCATTTCAGAGGACCGGAAGTGGTACTCTCCCGTTCGGGACGGGGTAAATCTGGCAAGCTCCATTTATTCATTTTCTTTCTCTTCACTTTTTCGGGGATGCAGCGGCCAGTCATCGTCAAGCAAAGCTGATGATCACCCTGCCACGAATGTGTCGAATTATTGCCTTGCTTGTTCCACTTTCCAGCGCGTCGCATCCTCTGGAACAGCAAGCGCTTGCTTGCCTAAGCTAAGCGCAACTTTCCTATCGCATCGGCAGCGTAGGACTTGCGCGGTCCCAACGCTGGATTCCCCGCGCCTGCCTTGTGGGGCGCAGAGTCTCTCAGGTTGGTGTTTCGTTTCACGCCAACCTGTGGCCGCAACCAGCACATCTCCGCGCCCCGTCGCCGCTCGCGCTGCAAAGCACTGCACACGAAAACGACACAATGCCAGACGGCGGCTCAATCCAGCCGAAGCTTGTCAGCCTCGCCGCCAGACCGCTGCTGCCTCGTATCGCCTCCGATGATGAGTCACTGGCTGCCATTGCTGCCAGCTGGCGTTTCTGCCTCGGACTCGAACGGCACTGGCACCTGTGTCCGCGCCTAGGTCCCCAGAGCGGGTGTGCGCGCTGGGGCCGGTCCGGGACGCCCGTCCCCTGTCCCGCCAAGTCTCAACTTGAAAGTCTCTTGAAGGTCTCAAGTCTCAAGTCTCAAGCTCGGCGCTGAGCTTGGCTTCCGCCCCGGGTGGCCGACGTTCGCGCGCCATCACCACGGCCCCGTCTCCGGGCTCGAGGCGCGGCGGCCGCGATCACGACGGCCGCGGCGCGGCAGCGAGTCGGAGCCGGTAGTCGCGGGCGGCGGAATCATTTGTCCGGGAGGCTCGGGCCGAGGCGACCAGGACCTTTGCCGCGCCGGCGGGTCGGGTCGGGAGCGCGGCGCGCGGCTCGGGAGCTTGGCACAGGCCTGCCATGATGCATTTGTCCGCGCGGAGCCTCGCGAGCGCGGACTTTCACTCGTTCGTTGGCGGCCTCGGCCGGCGGCGCCAGCCGGAGCGGGCAGAACCCGATCGAGAACCCGGGGCGAGCGAGCAAGCGAGCAAGCAAGCAGGCGAGCCTGAGTGTCGCTTAGACTTCGCTTAGACTGCATCGAGGGAGGACCCGGAGGAGCGTCCAAGGCCTCGCGAGATGGCGCCCCCTGAGGACGAGGCGGCGAGCGCGGGCGGCGCGCAGCAGGACGCACAGGAGGACGCGCAACACGATGCGCAGCACGATGTGGAGCGCGCCGAGGTGTCCACGGTGGCGTTGGAGGGCCACCAGCCGGTGCACCAGGGCGGGCAGCGGTGGTTTGATGTGAACAAGATGAAACCGAACTGGAAGACGGTGATGGGGGCGCTGCCCATCATCGAGACGATCCGCAACTACGACGTGCGGGAGGACCTGGCGAGCGACCTGACGGCCGGCGTGACCGTGGGCGTGATGCTAGTGCCGCAGGGCATGGCGTACAGCCTGCTGGCGACGCTGCCGGCGCAGTACGGCCTGTACTCGGCGGTGATGCCCATCATCATTTACGCTCTCTTCGGCACGTCGCGGCAGCTGGCGGTGGGGCCGGTGGCAATCATGTCGCTGCTGGTGGCGGAGTCGATCGAGGCGCAGGGGCTGCACACGGACGCGGAGAAGGTGGCGCACGCGGCCGTCCTGGCCTTCTTTGTGGGTCTGCTGAGCACGCTGCTGGGCATTTTCCGCGCGGGCGTGCTGGCGAACTTTCTCTCCCATTCGGTGCTGGTGGGCTTCACGGCGGGCGCTGCCATGGTGATCGCGCTGAGCCAGCTCAAGCACCTCTTGGGCTTCAGCATCCCGCGGTACTCGTACCCGATCGAGACGCTCTTTTACGCGCTGGCGCATCTTCCCGACACGAACCCGACGACCATCACCATGGGCATCATCGCAATCCTGATTTTGTATGGTCTGCGTGTGGCGAAGCGGCGCATGGGTAAGTCGTCGGCGGGCGGGGACGAGAACGCGGGCGCCATTGCAACTGCGAAGCGGGTGGCGAAGCGGGCCTTCTTTTACCTGGCGAGCCTGAGCGCGCTCGTGGTGGTCATCCTCGGCACGCTGGTGACCAAGGCGTTGTACGAGAACCACGGGTACTCGAAGGCGACGCTGCCGATCGTGGGCGATGTCCCGGAGGGCATGCCGGCACCGAGCGTGCCAGGCTTCAGCGAGCTGGGAAGTGGCTTCGGCGACGTCTTTGTGTCGTCGCTCGTGATTTGCATCCTGGGTTTCATGGAGTCGTACGCTGTGGCGGACCGGTTCGCGCGCGTGCACGAGTACGAGGTGGACCCGAACCGCGAACTTGTGGGTCTCGGCATGGCCAACATGGTGGGCAGCTTCTTCGGCGCCTTTCCCGTGACGGGCGGCTTCTCGCGCACGGCAGTGAACGACGGCAGCGGCGCGCGCACGCCGCTGGCCTCCATCGTGAGCGCGCTCATCGTGCTCATGGTGATCTTCGTGCTCACCTCGAGCTTTTACTACATGCCAAAGAACGTGCTTGCGGCCATCGTCTTCGTGGCTGTCTCGAGCCTCTTCGACTACAGTGCGCTGCGTTTGGCCTTTGCGGTGAACAAGCGCGACTTTGTGGTGATGATCATCACCATGCTGGCGACGCTCTGCCTCGGCACGGAGATTGGCCTCGCCACGGGATTCGCCTTTTCGATTCTCATCCTCCTGCAGAAGCTCGCATTCCCGCACACCGCCGTGCTTGGCAAGGTGCCGGGCGCATCCGAAGGGAGCGGTGACAGCGTCTACCGCAACCTGCGCCGCTTTCCCGAGGCGGAGTCGCCGCCGGACACGCTCGTCTTCCGCGTGGACGCCGGGCTCAACTTTGCGAACCGCCACCACGTGCTGAGCGAGCTCTTCAAGGCCGTCGGGCGGACCACCTGGCGGCCCGAGGACGCATGCCACCGCAGCGCAGTGGTCCTGGCCTGCGAGGGTGTCAATGACATTGACGTGGCGGGCCTTGAGATGCTCGAGGAGATCCGCGACGACCTTGCCAAGCGCGGCATCTCGCTCGTCGCCTGCAACGTCAAGGGTCCGGTCCGCGATGCCATCGAAAAGCAGAACGCCTTCCTCTACGCGGCCGGTCACTCACCCATTGTGCCTTGGCTTCACAAGTCCAGTGCGCTCAGCGCCGACGTCGCGCGCCCGACCTCCTTCATGACCGGCACGCTCGAGCAGGCGCTGCGCTCTCTCGACACCCACGACCGCCCTGAGTGCGACTGCGAGCTTGGTGGTGGCGGTGCCGCCGAGGAGGACAAGCTCGTCGAAAGGGACGACAACTCGCACCAGGTCGTTGTGCATCACTAATAAGCTAGGAGACCGAATGAAAGCAGAAGTGTACCAGGTGTGAGGAGGATCTCGGGGTGGGGGCTCAATTGCAAGCGTGCGGAAGCGTGTACATGAAGGCCTGCCTGCATGCCCCCAAAACATCGCGCGGATGCCTGAGCGAAGGAGAAGCATTCGACGAAGCTGCCTGCGTTCTGACTGCCGCGCCTGGGCAGTTCCATGCTTCCTGTCCGGGGCGAGGGCCGCCTCATTGATCGCCACAACCCTCGCTACCGCTGCGGCCAAGGACAACCAAGACGTGTGGAGCTGCAAATTGATGTGTATTGTACAGGTGTCCGTGAAGGCGTTGTGCCTGAACATTGAGCTCGCGCATCGTGCGTGCCGCATTTGGAAACCCTGATGTGAGTGAGGTCTTGCAGACCTGGGATGGTCGATGATACAGATGCGTTTGATAGACGCCATGCTAAGATGCGCTGGTGCCCGCTGGCGCCCGCTGGCGCTACAAGCGCTGGTGCAGCTGGTGTTGCAGCTCATACGTGCTCCGTACGCAAGCGGGCTTCACTGATTCTTCTGGGCGAGCGTGTCTCGCATGCTAGGGAGATGCAGGGCTTGCTGATGCGCGTGCTCGCGGGCGGCGGCACGGCGAAGGCAAGGAAGTGGTTCGCGCCCGCGGGATGACTGACGCTGGTGCTGGTGCTGGCCCCGGCGGAGCGCCGCCTTGGGCGTCATCATGTGCCGTACGTTCTTGCTTGCCTGCCAGTGCGAGCGAGCGCCGAGCCCGGGCCAGAGCGGCGGCCAGTCTCTGGCAGTCTGTGCGAAGAGAATTTACTGGCCGACAACCAAGCAGTCGCGATCGAGCAAGCACAAGGCAGACCGGCCAACGAGCGAGCGAGCCATCCAAAAACCGACCGCCAGGCCATTCGAAGTGGGGCTGATATCACGGCGCAGACGCGCGAAGACTCGCGACCGCCGACGGGTCCAGCCTCGCGTCCGAAGCGAATGTAGTGCAGAGGGGCCACTGGGCTACTCCGCGCGAAGGATGAGACGAACTATGCTACATGGCTATAGTCTGTAAGTAAGCACGTGTGCAAGCGTTGCGAGACGCTGCGCGACGCCGCTCGAGGGGTTCCTCCAGGGAAACCTGCGAGAGCGCCCGAGCCCCGCAGAGGCCAGAACAGCTTCCCACTGAGCTTCTCCGGCGTCCTCACTCGTCGCGCTAGCTTTGGGCCTCACAACTCTTGCGAGCGCACAAGACCGCCCGCGAGTCGCGACGCGATGGTCCGAGTCGGTCTGGCTGGCGGATGTGGCGAGGGGGGTCTTGATTCTTGAAGAGGCACCGCTCCTACTAGCCGCCGGGCGGAGTGTCTCGTGACTCGTCAGTCTTGGGCCGCCTGACGAGGCTCGGACTCGGACCATGAACCAGGTCATCCCGGAGTGACTGCTCCTCTTGGCCAACTTCTGGCAGTGCTGCACTGGCAGTGCAGTCAGCAGCTCGCCCTCGCAGCGACTCCAAGCGAGCCGATGGGCAACGGTGTCGTGAGCAGCCGTCACATCGGGGCCTTCCCCGTGAATTGCAGCCAGGCACCGCCAAGGCGCGCCGGGAGACCGGGACGCGCGAGACCCAAGGTTCCAAACTTCCGAGCAAGGCGTGATCCTTTCCCAGTCCTTCCCGCAAGATCGGTGCGTGCGCCGTGCGCCGCGTGCGCTCGGCCGCGGCCCGCTCGCGCACGCGTACACGGCCACGGCGCGCCTCCTGGACAAGGCGGCGTACCACGCTCTGCCGCGGCCAAGCCGCGCCGGAGCGCTCCGCCGAGACCAGGCAGCCAGCCAGCCACGCTCGGCCGCGCCGCGCCGCGCCTCGCCGCCCCTCCGCCACCGGCGTCTCGCGCGCGCCACTCTCTGCGGGCGCGCGGGCGGCCCTCCACCGCGCGCGGCCGCGGTCCTTGGCGAGCTCGCCCACGCACTGGATGAGGCCACTCATCGATCAATCGTCCTTGCGCCCATCAGCCATCACAGGCCATCCCATCTGCGCGCCGCCGCGCCGCCGCGCCGCCGCGCCCGGGCGAGCCGCGCCGCCCGCGTCGCCCGCGCCGCGCCTGCCCGCGCGCCGCCGCCCGCGCGCCGCCGCCCGCCAGCCAGCAGCCTGCCTGCCTGCCTGCGTCCCTCCTCGCCCGCCCGTCTGCCGCCGCGCCGCGGGGCCTTCGCGTTCCGCGGCGGCCGCCCGTCCGGCCGCGCGGGGTGCCGCGGTCACTGCCAGTGCCGCCGCCGCCGGGGCCTCCTCCCCCCCCCCCGCACTGCGGGCCGCCGCCGGGCCAGCGGGGACGCGCGCGCCCCGTCCCGCGCGCGGGGGGCAGCCTGGGCGCGGCGCGAGGGAAAATCCGCGCGGCGGGGAGGGAAAAACCGGGCGCCGGCTGGCCGCGGCGGCCGCCCGGGCGGCCGCTGGCCTGGGCGCGCGGGCGGGCAGCGGCAGCGCCGCGGCGCGGGCGGCGGCGGCGCGCTGCAGCGGCTGCTGGCCTGGCCCGGCCCGCCGACCTGCTTGAAGACGGCGCCGGCACTGCAGCCAGGCTGGGCTGGCTGGCGTGCCTGCGCTCGTCGCATTCATTCGTTCGGCGGTGCGCGCGTGCAACCACTCGAGCGGCCGCTGCGATGCGCAGGCGTCGTGGATGCGGATCCGCGGCTGCTTGCCGCTGGGCGCGCGCGCGGGCGTGAGGACGAGCGGGGCCTGGCCGGCCCGGCCTGACCCGGACCCGGCTGCGCAGTGCCAGTGCAGTGCGCAGTGTGCCAGCGCCGGCGCCGGCGGCGATAGGCTAGCGCAGCACCGTCACCGTCACCGTGCCCGAGCCCGGGCGTACCTGCCTGCCTGCCTGCCTGCCAAGGAAGCAAGCCAGGCTGCGCCAGCCTGTCTGCCAGTGCCAGCCGGGATTCGCGAGTCGAGGCGAGTCGGGTCGGAGCGCCGGCCGCCGCCGGAGCCTCGGAGAGCGGAGGCGGCGCTTTGCAGGTTGGAGCAGCGGCGAGCTTTTTGCTGCCCCCGCCGGCCTCTCCCACTGCCTGCTGCGCGCTCTCATCCGCCCAGCTCTGCGCGGGTGCCCCTAGCATTGGTGCAGCAGCGGGCCGCGGGTGGGTCGCGTCGCTCTCGCACCGCGAGGCAGGCTAGGCTGCACAGCGCAGCGCCGAGCCGAGCCGCGCCGGGCCGCCGCGGACCCGCGCTTCCCGCCGCTTCCCGCCGGTGCCCGCCGCTGCCCGCCGCCGGCCCTGCGCGCCGCGCTCCACGATGTGTCGGATGTGAGCGCCGGGCCGGGCCGCGCCTTCGCTGCCGCGCCGCGCCGTGCGACTCGCCACAGCGGCGGAGGCGCGGCTGGCACTGCAGGCCACTTCGGGTTCAACTTGCAAGCACTGCAGGCGGCAGTCAGCGGCGTGGCGATCCGTGCGACCTGCCACTGCAGCCAGGCTAGCCTGGCTGCTCTGCCAGTGCACTGCGTCTGCATGGCTTCAAGTTATAGTGGCACTGGCAGGCGCGCAACTGAAAAAAGCTACCAGGTGAGCACAGGCTGACAGAGCCTCTCCCGGTCTTGCATGGCCCTCTTCTAGGCCTTTAGAGCCTCTTACTGTTAGTAGTATTAGGCTCTCGCGGAGTTGCCGGTGCCGCCCGTAACTTAGGCGTAGCCAGCCTGCCAGGACGCCGGCCTCGCCGGAGCCAGGCACTGGCAGGCAGGCGTGGCGCAGGCAGGCTGCGCTCCTGCAGGTAACTAGGCACAGGCAGCCTGCTGCTGGTCTGGCTGGCAGCAATTAGAATAGTAATGTAGTAATGCTACCATGGTACAGTGAAGTCGACCATGGCAACTCGGAGGGCCAGCCAGTTATGGTGTGCGTGTGCAGCTGTTGTAAGTTAGTACCAGCGGGACCCGCCCGCGCGGCGCCCAGCATCATCAGCCGCAGCAGCCAACGCTCACGCGGCGCGCGCTCTCGCCCTCTGGCACGGGGCCGCCGGGGCCGCGCGGTGCCGCCGCACTGCCGCGCGCAGCACCGCGCTCCGCCCCTGCACGCACTGCACTGCACTGCCAGTGGCGCTCACTGCCTGCAGCCAATGGCGCCAGTGCGCTGGCTGCCGCGACACAGGCTGACAACGCCCGCGGGTCATCCCGCCACGCTTCGGGATGTACCCTCCCCTGCCGCAGTCAGCACTGCGGAGTCTCTGCGGGGCGGGCCGCCCCACCGAGGCGGCCCACACAAGCCCCGCCGCCGGCCACTCCGGGACCCCGCCCTACGGCCGGCCAGTCAGCCTGCAGGCGGGCACCTCCTCCCTGCTCCCCCCTCGGCTCGCCGCGCACTCGCCCGCTCGCCCTTGCGCCCTTGCGCCCTCGCGCCCGCGCGCCCGCGCGCCCGCGCGCCGGAGCGCCGCGCCGCGCCGCGCCGCCGCCCGCGCCGGCGCCGGCGCCCCGCGCACGGAGAGCGCCGCGAGGATGAGCAGCATCGTCGCGCCCGCCCGAGTGCCGCGATGGCGGCGAGGATGGCCGGCCGCGCGATGCGGCGCGTGAGCGGCTGGCCCCGCCGTCACGGCGCGCGGGCGGCCGCGCGGGCGGCGCGGCGCGGCGGCGCGCGGCGGCGCAGACCGGCCTCGGCGCGCTGCGGGCGCGGCGGCGGCGGCGGCGGGCGCGAGCGCGAGCGCGGGCGGGCGGCGGGCGGGCGGCGGCGGCGGCGGCGCGGCGCGGCGCGCGGCGACACGGGCGCGGCGCGGGCGCAGCGGCAGCGCGGAGTGGCGGGCGGCCAGACCAGACCGCGAGCGGGAGCACGCCCCGGCCACCCGGGTGGGCGGCTGCGGCGGCCAGGCGCGGCGCGAGGGAGAGCGGCGCGCCGGGGCGACCGCGCGCGCACGCAGGCGCGCGGGCGGCGGGCGGCCGGAGAGGGAGAGGGCGCGCGCGCAGGCGGTGCGGTGCGGCGGCAGACCGCGGCAGACTGCGCGGCGCTCTTCATTTCGCCTGCCTTGGCCTGGCCTGCCTTGCCTGCCTCTGCCAGTGCGTTGGCTGACTGTTGGTGTCGGCAGCCTCGGGAAAAATCATGCCGCCGTCGCAGGGCTCTGGCGCCGGGGGGCGCCCCGCCGGCGGCGGCAACTCAACGCCCAGTCTGGACGCAGTGCGCGAGCTGCATCTGGCCGCGCAGCAGCAGCAGCAGCAGCAGCAGCAGCAGCAGCAGCAGTCCGCAGCAAGCAGCGGCTCGGCCAATGGATCGGGCGCCGCCGCTTTCAACAGCCCGCAGGTACAGCAGAAGCTGCAGCTCGTGGGGCGTCCCATCACGCTGACGGGCGGCATGGTCGCAACGGTTGCCTCGTACGATGTAGCCGCCGACACCTTTCAGGTGTACATGGGCCAGAGCGCTGACCTTGCCACCATCAGCGGCGGCGCCTTTCTGGCCCTGGCCGGCATCACGCCGGCCGCGGCCAGCGGCGCCCAGGGCTCGGGCCAAGCGGCGCAGTCGGCGCAGAAATCCTCCGCGAGCCCGGCATCGGCGTCAGCCTCGGCGGCACAGCAGCCTGGCGCCCAGGCGTCGGGCGCAGGCGCGGCTTCACCGTCAGGGCCGGCCGCGTCGGCCTTCCCGCCCCCGTTCATGCCGCAGCCGAACGGGCCCGGCGGGCCCAACCTGGCGGCCTCGCTGCAGGCGCTGCAGGCCGCCGCCATGTTCTCGCCCGGCATGCTCCGCAACCCGAACGCGTACTTGAACGCCATGCTGGGCGCGCCAGGGGGCGGGCTCAACGGCGACGTGGACTGGAACGCAGCAGGCGGCGCGGACCGCAACGCCGCGGCCGCCGCGGCCGCCATGAACTGGCCCATGGCCGGTGCGAACTCGGCCGAGCAGGCTCTCCTGGCCGCCCGCTTCGGCCTGCAGAACCCGGCCGGCATGGGCGGTCTTGGCTTCTTTGGCGCCGGCCTGCCGGGCATGCCCGGCATGGGCGGCGACGCCTTTGGTGCGCTCGGCCCCGGCGGGCCCGGGTCCGCGTCCAAGCGCAAGCACGAGGACGGTGCCGACGGCTGGCCGCAGCACTCGCGCTCCAAGCGCAGCTCCATCTCGTCCCAGGACGGCTCCAGCATCTCCTCCCCGCTCGGTTCCCCGGCGGCCGGCGGCCGCAGCAGCAGCTACGGCGACAAGAGCAACAGCAACACCAAGACGGAGATCTTCAAGGTCGTGCACGCGTGCTACCGCAGCGGCGACAGCTCCAAAAATGGCGAGCCGGCCGTGCCAAGCTTCGCCGAGGTGGAGCGCGCCTTGTCCCGCGACAACAATGTCAACGCCGCCCGCATCGCCACCCTGCGCTGCCGCGCCATCATGCGCAATGCGCTCGAGCCCGGCCGCGACCTTCTCGACATCAAGCTGGCCGATCGCATCGTCGTCAACTGCATCACGGCGCTCTGCCCGCTTTGCGGCCGCACCATCGCGCTCAACAAGCTCGGCTCTTTGGAGAACTGGTGCAAGCACCTCGCGCTGCACGGCAGCCTCGGCACCGCGCTCGCCTCGCGCTACCGCGCGCTCGACAAGAACTCCGACGACGGGCCCGCCCTCGACGACCTCCTCACCGCGTCGCAGGTGCGCACCTGGACGCCGCTGCAGCCGCGGCGCGACGCGGCGCCCGCCGACCAGGACCCGCGCACCTGCTCCACCTCGCGCGTCCCCCTCATCACCTCCATCCACTGGGAGACCCTTGTCTACTCGCAGATGCTCTCCGAGAACGCCTTCGACTACCGCTCCATTGTCGCGCAGGAGCTCATGGCCGCCGGCTTCACCGCCTACGGCATTCCCTTCCACGGGCCCACGCACCTCGGCATGTTGTACGACATGCAGGCGCGCCTGCGCCTCGTCTCGGACACCTCGCTGCGCGCCTACCTCGGCCCCAGCGACGAGCATCACATCAACGTGCTGGGCGCCAGCGAGATCCACGACGCCGCCACAACCGCGCTCAAGGACCTCGACGCCGTGGGCCGCGTTGTCTGGTGCGCCACCAACATGAAGACCCCGCAGGCCGAGCGCGCCGCACATGCCGTCCGGGCCTGCTACACGGACGCCGACCCGCGCGTCCCCTCGTGCTCCTACGCCGCCATCGAGGCAGCCCTGGAGGGCTCGGACGAGGCCGCGCCGCAGACCCTCGAGTTCGCCAAGGCACGCTCGCGCGACGCCGCCCGCCTCATTTGCGTGCGCCGCCGCCAGCTCATCGACACGGCGCTCCAAGACGTCTTCCACGACGTTGAGGAGCGCCGCCGCACCGCCGCGCGCATCTCCGTCAACGCCATGGTCGACTGCTGCCCCTTTTGCGAGCGCCACTTCCTCGCCAAGACCTTTGCGCTCGACAACGCCGTCTTCCTCGACCACCTCAAGGTCTGCTCCGTCGTCGAGGAGGCCTCGCGCGCCTTCGCCGTCTGCCTCGTCGCCTTCGGCACCAGCCCGCGGGACCTCGACGTGCCCACGCTCAAGGAGTTCTGCACCGCTGATCAGTTCTTCCCCACCAAGCCCATGACCACCACGCCGCTGCGTTCCGACTCCATGCCGGTCGCCTCCCCGGACCCGCCGCTCGACCCGGCTGCTGCCGTTGACAGCAACCTCTCGCTGCGCATGGACTGGAGTGCGCTTCTCTTCGAGGGCCTGCTTCGCATCGGCTTCCTCTCCAGCCGCTCCGTCCTCACGCAGGAGATCGTCGCGCTCTCGCTCTTCTACTTTGGGCTCGTCAATCAGCGCAGCCCGCAGAAGCTAGGCCAGTACCCGCAGCTCCACTCGTTCCAGGTCGCGCTCCACGCGGCGGCCGCCCAGGGCTACGAGGAGTACTGCGGCCTGGGCATCCGCGATCAGCATCTCGGCTCCTCGCACATTCGCGGCCGTCCCGTCGCTGTCAACGCCGGCATCGTGCGCGCCTACCGCCACCTCGGTCTCTCTGCGAAGAGTCTGAAGCGTTTTGCCGCTGCAAACAAGCGCAACAGCAACAAGTTCTGAAGACCACCTTTCGCGCGCCACCCCGGCTAGATTTTGCTGGGAAGCGAGCACACCGCACCACATTCATGCATGCCTGCCTGCCTGCCTGCCTGCCTGCCTTTATGCACGCATGCATGCATTCGAAGCTTTCGTGCTCGTGCAAGCTCGCTCGAACGCACGCAGCCCGCTGCTCCGCGTCGCCCCGTCTCCGCCGCGACCCCCGCAATGGTCGCTCCCCTTTCGCGGACCGGGACGCCAGCGCCCTGCCTGCCTCCTGCCAGCTCCGCGCGACCCTAGGCTGCGACTTGCGCGCTCGTGATCGCTCGCTCGCTCGCTCTCTAGCTTGGCTAGCTAGCTAGGACCCCTCCTGGCTGAGCAAATTCATACACACGCATAAGCATAAGCATTCAGCATCGCCCTTGCTTTCCTCTGCGCCCTCAAGGTCCTCCACCACCACCTCCTCCTCCTCCTCCTAGGCTGTCAGGCTGCTCCCAGCGCCGGTGCCCCGCGGCTCCCCGGGCCGGGGCTCCATCGCGCCGGTCATGGTCACCGCGAGCCGCCGGCGGCCGCACACGCTTCGCGCACCCCGTCCTCGCGTCGAGCAAGCAAGCAAGCAAACCGCGATCGATCACAAGAGAGAGCGCCGCGCGCCGGCGCGCTAGCTCGCCTGCTTGCAGAGCGTGCATCAGAGCCCCGGCGTCGCGTCGCGGCGGGCGTGCAGGCGGCGAGCCCGGCCGCGCCCGCGGCGAGCCCGGCGAGCCCGGCGCCCGCACGGTCGCGGCCGCAGGCAGGCCCTGCCTGGGGCGCGGCGGGGCCCAGGCCGATCGGCTCGACGCCGCCGCCCTTGGCGCGACCCGGGTCGGCTGCGCAGCGCTGCGCGGGGCAGAGCCGCATCGAGGAGGGCGGGCGGCCGGGCGGCCGGGAAGGCAGGCGGCCAGGCAGCGGCCAGGCCGGGCGGCCGGGCGCCGCGCCGGCGAGCGCCCGCTGCGCAGCTCGCCGGCCGCGCAGCGCTGCGCAGCGCTCGCCGCGCAGCGCGTGTGCTCTGCTCTGCTCTGCGCGGCGCTGCGCTGCTCTCCTCTCTGTGCTCTTTGCGGAGCACAGCGAGCGGAGCCGGCCGGTCCCGCGCCGCGCCGCGCCGCGCGCGGGCCTCCGCCGCGCCGCGAGCCGACCGGCGACGCGGCGCGGGGGCTGGCGCGAGGCCGCTCCCGCATCGCGCCTGCTGCTGCGCTGCTGCCTCTACTGCGGCCACGGCCGCAGCGGCTGCTGCACGGCGCAGGGCTGGAGCAGGGCCGCGAGGCCCTCGAGGCCCTCGTCCCTCACCGGCTGGCTGCAGCAGTCGTTCTTGCGCGATGCAGGCGGGCTCGCTCGCACGCGCGAGGGCCGCCGTGGAGCTGCCCGAGGAGGACGACGAAGACGCCACGGCTGGTGAGCGTCCCGCCGCTAGCCAAGGGCAGCAGCAGCGGCAGCAGCGGCAGCAGCAGGCGGCAGCGACGGCGGACGTCATGGAGCAGGAGCACCACCACCAGCGGCGTCGGCGCCGTCGTCGGCCACAGGAGCAAAGGCAGAACCAGGGCCGCACGCGGCCTTTGCATGAGGTCGAAGCCGGCCTCTGCTTCGGCCTCGAGGATCACGCCTCAAGAGGATCTGCTGCTGCGGTTGCGGCTGCGCCAGCTGCTCAAGTTGCTTCGGCGCCGGTGTCGCCACCGCGGCTGTCAAAGAGGGTCGGCGCTGCGCAGCCCTCGCGCCAGCAGCACAGGGCCAAGAGGAACCGCGGCGGTAGCCATGTGTTGCCTGCGGACGACGACGGCGGCGAGGAAGAAGGAGTCATCCACGACGACAACGATCACGAGGAGGACGAAGATGACCAGGACCTCATCGTGCAGGACGAAGATGAAGAGGCAGATACAAGTGGCGAGAGCGCCATCGACGATGTCGATGCAGCCGGCACGCTGGAAGGTGCCGCAGACTCCGCCGCCGACACGACCGGCGGTGTCGGCGCGATCGCCGCAGGCCCGCCCGGTGGCATCGGCATCGGGAGGGCCAACAGTAGTAGCAGCACTAGTAGCAGCAGCATGAGCAGCGGCAGCAGGAAGAGCAACAGTAGTGACAGCGGTGCCAGGGCTGGTGCCAACCACGACGAGAACGATGACGAAGACAATGACGCCGCGGCTGGTAAAGAGATCTCCTCCATTAGCAAAAGCACCTGGAACGACTCGCGCGGTTACTACATCTTCCAGCCAGGTGAAATCATCAACGGCATGTACGAGATCAAGTACCAGCAAGGACGCGGCGTCTTTAGCAACGTGGCCTTTGCGACGCGACGGGGTACCGCCGCCGCCGCCGCCACCGGCCCCCAGGCGGCCGCCGCCACTGCCGCCACCGCCTCCAGCGAAAGCGAGCCCGCAAGCGGGGCCGGTGGCGGCGCGCTTGTGGCCGTCAAGGTGCTGCGCAGGAGCCAAACCACGCAGCGCGCAGGCAACAATGAGGAGTCTGTGCTCAAAGACATCCACCGCCACCCACCATCGTCGCGCAAGTTCATCGTGGACTTCATTGAGAGCTTCTACCACCGGCAGCACCTATGTCTGGTCTTCCGCGCCATGAAGCTGAACCTGCGGCAGTTGCTGGTCAAGTTCGGCCACAACGCCGGCATCAACATTGGGAGCGTCCGCCGCTACGGGCGGCACATCTTCACGGCGCTCGACTGCCTGTCCAAGCTTGGCATCGTGCATGCTGACGTCAAGCTGGACAATATCATCGTCAGCGCAGACCTGCGCATTGCCAAGCTGTGCGACTTTGGCAGTGCCTTTTACGCACGCGAGGCGCGCGGCGAGCGCACCGCCTACCTCGTGTCGCGCTTCTACCGCGCGCCCGAACTCGTGCTCGGTCTCAGCGGCGCCGACGTTGGCGCCCCTCTAGACGTCTGGTCGCTTGGGGCCTGCCTCTTCGAACTGTACTCGGGCCGTGTTCTCTTCTCGGGACGCAACAACAACCAGATGCTCGCCTTCATCATGCGGACGCGAGGCCGCATTCCAGATAGCCTTATGAAGCGGCACCTCGTTGCGGCCGCGCGAGTGGATCGCGCGCCGCTCTTCGAGGCAGCAACGCTCGCCTTCCGCGAGCTCGCCGTGTCCCCTGGCGTGGCCAAGCCTGACGCCGATCCATCCATGTACCGACTCGTGCACGTCCCACGCGAGCCCGACGAGAAGCACACGCTCGCCGCCCTCGTGCATGAGGCGCACCCGGACAGCCGGGACCAAAAGTTCACCATCGAGCGCGAACAGCTCACCCGCCTGCTCGAGCTCGCGCTCGCATTGGATCCCGCGCAGCGCATCACCCCTTCGCAGGCCCTCACGCATGCCTTCTTTCAGAGGTGAACGAAAATTGCATGCGCGCCACGCCCTGACGAGAGCCTGACGGCCTGGTTTGTTTCTCCCTCCTGTCAACAAAACAACAACTGAACCTTCTACCATGGTACCCGTATTGCAACGAAAAGCGAGAACTTTAGCTTGCTAGCTAGCTAGCTAGCTAGCCGAGTGAGCATTCATCAGCCAGCGTACATCCGCAATGACGATGACAATGACAGATTATGCGCCTCGAGACGGGACGCGCTCTTGGAAACTCGCAAGCAACGCGGTGAGCTCCGCGTCGAGCCCGTCGTCTGGCCCATTCGGCGAGCCGCCCGCCATGATGGCCTCCTCGAGCTCGGCCTCACGCGCGCGGTCCTCCTCCTCATCTTCGCGCGCACTGGTCGACATGGACCGCCCCGAACCCAGGCCCTGCCGTTCCCAGCGCTCCAGGTCGGCGATGTGCATCACGTCGTCGATGGCCAGGCGCAACGCGCGTCGCATGTCGCACGGAATGTCTGCGCCGGCCGGCCGACGCGGCTGCAGCACCGACGCTGGAAACACCGAGGCGACATTGTTCAGCATACACTCCACCACCTGCGTGCGCAGCGTGTCCACCACAGCGGCGTCCTTGTGAATGGCCGACTTGGGCTTGAGCCGGTCCTCGCGCAGCATAAGCGGCGCGAAAATGTACGCCAGCAGCTTGCTCGACGCCACGGTGCCCTGCTCCAGCTGAAGCAGGTACAAGTAGCGGATCAGCGCGAAGAGCGCCGCCTCGTGGGGCGCTGGCAAAAGTGCGAGCGAGGCGCGCAGGGTCTCGATGCGGCCCGCCATGCGCGGCTCCAGCTGCGTCGACAGGAGCCGGTCGAACAGATCGAAGGTGAGCAGCGGCGGACTCATCTCGCGCAGGAACTGCACGAGCAGCCCAAACACAACGCGCGGGTCGGTGTGCTCCGCGGCGAAGTCTACCAGGCCGCCACGGTCCGCGTCGAATCTGGCGCGAAGCGTGAGAACCTGTTTGCGACGCTGCGCACGAGCGGCTGCGATTTCTTCCGGCGACCGCGTGGCAGCGCCCGAGGCCGCCTCCGCTGACAACCACCCCGGCCGCGCGGTGCGACGCGAGAGAGACCGTGCCACGGTCAGCCGACTTGTGTGGCTGACACGGCTTGCACGGCTCGCCAGGCTGGCCAGGCTCTGGCGGCCCGAATCGATCGCCGGCGGTCCAGCGTCCTCTTCCTCTTCTGCATGCTCGCTTAGATACTCCTTCACCGCCGACTTGCTCAGGTAGATGTCTGCACGCTCGTTTACACTCGGCTCCTCGAGGTACGCTAGGCATTTGAGCATGATCTCGGGCACGACCGGGCTGCGTGCCCACATCTCGCCGAGGCTCTTTCCAAAGACCTTGATGCTCTCCTTGGTGGTCTGCGTTGCGCGCGCGAATCCAAAATTGCTTCCCGGGATCACGCCGCCGCCGTAGCGCTTTCTGTCAAAGTAGTCCGTGCTGAAGTCCGCCGCGGCGTACAGCTTGTCGCCCGGCCGACGGTAGTCGATCCCGTTGCGCCTGGCCAAAATGTCCGGCACGGCGATCTTTTTGCCCATGGCCTTCTCCAGGTTGTATCTGCCGGCCGGCCGCAGGCGACACTGCGCGCCGCTCGCGTCGAGGACCACGCGCTTACGCTGCACCAGGTGCTCTTGCTCTGCGCTCCGTTGCCTCCGCTCCTGGGGGAACTGCTTCATGCCGCCCTGTGCCGGCTGCCGCCGCGCCGGCGCCTCCACCTTGGCCAGGCCGCGTGGCCGCTCATCGCGCGCGCGCAGCTCCTCCACGCTGGGCGCGATGCCATAGTCCTTCAGCGGCTTGTACACGGCCTCGCGCGATGTTCGCGAGGCCTCCGTCTCGTAGTGGCGCCGCTCCTTGTGCCACTCCGACGCCAGCTCCTGCGCTGTCGCGCACGAGCGCGTGCGCGTCAATGCATGCCCGAGCACGGCCTCCATCGCGCCACCCGCAGGCCAGAACGCAGGATGCAAACCCAGGCGAGCCGACCAAGCGAGACAGACCTCCCGGCGCGCGCGATGCCAGCTCGGCGCAGCTCCACGCTCGCCGGTGCGGCCCTACGCCGTCCGCGCGCGGCGGCGGCGGCAGCGGCGGCGGCGGCGGCGGCGGCGCGGAGACTGCGCCTGTTCCCACCGCGAGCTCAAGTTCCCAGAGTACCTGCTGCAACACCATCCAAGGGCAAGGGCTGCCTGTAGTAGCCTAGGCCTAACAGTAAACTCGATGATGAGACTCGGATGGACAAAAACGGTGTGCAACGGGACTCGTTGCACCTGTCCCAGTACGGGGACCTGTCGCGCACTCTTGCGATGACACTGCTTCGAGTCGGCTGGCGCTGCGTGGGCAGGCAGGGCAGGGGCAGGACGGCTGCGCGCGTTGCAGGCGTGTCGGCCAAAGCGCCGTCTGGCTCCCGGAGAAAAGGGGCGGCTTGGCACGGGTGCGCCGCGATGACCGAGGCGGGCAAGGCTGCGCAGACGCGGCCGGCGCAAGCTGCCGCCGTCGCGGCGGGGGCGACAACGGCCCTGACCACGACGGGAGGCGACAACGTCCAGCTGCAGCCGACGCCGCCCCGCGGGCCGGCCCCTGGTCGGCCGCGGCTGGCCAGGAATATGTCGATCCAGCGCATGGAACGCAGGCTGAGTCTGCAGAACATGGCGCACCTCCTTGACGGGGATCTGCAAGAGCTCGTACAGCTGACCAACGAGGACCTGGAGCTTGCCTTTGACTTCTTAGACGAGGCAGGCAATGGCGAGCTCACGCTCTTCACACTTCGCGAACGCCTGGCGCCCTTTTACGGCGGCGCCGACAAGGTCCCGATCCGTGAGCTCAAGCTTCTGCTCGGCAAGCACGACACGCTGCGGCTGGCGGACATGCGCAAGATTCTGCAGGAAACGCGCGAGGTATTGACTGGTACACGTGTGAACCCGTTCTTGGAGGTCTTTGCCATGTACGATCCACACGGGACGGGGCATGTGGATCTGCCAACGTTGCGCACTATTCTTGAACGGATCGGGCATGTGGACATCACTGACGAGGACCTCAAGATTCTTGGCGAGACGCTCGACATAGACAACGACGGCAAAGTTGGCTTCGCGGACTTCATGGCAATGCTGGAACTCCCCAACGCGCACGCCGCGCAGGCTGCTGCGCTGGTTCCCCTGGAGGACGCGGCGGGTCTCGGCTCGTCGCTGGGTAGGAGCACTGGTGACGACGCGGCTCGCCTCGACGCGGACGGCGTCTTTCTCACAAACTGCGCCTCATGAGCAATGAGAAAGGGTTTTGCGCGTCTGCGCCCCGGACCGCACGTACAAGTAAAGGAGATCAACGATGTAGATTTCAACGCGCCACTGTGCACGCTCCACATCAGACAAAGAACAAAACCTTCATGTTCAGCGCTCCTTGCCTTGCGGGTCTACTACAGTGCGCGTCTCGCGGCGAGCACCAAAGGAAAGAGAACAGAGTGAGCATGCGAGGGTGTAGGGAGGAGAGGTTTGCATGTGTGGGTAGGGGGGCCGGGGGGGGGGGGGGAGGGAGAGTCAGGCGCGTTTTGAGAGGGGGTTTATTGGTTTGATTGGCTAGATGTTGCGCGGGTCGATGGTCTTGGACTTGCGACGCTGCGCAAAGGCAGTCTCGATGGCCACAGCCGCTTCCTCGTGGCCGTTGGCACGGGCGCACTGCACGGGCATGAGCCCGTTGGCATTCATGGCGCGCACGCTGGCGCCCTCGCGCACGAGCAGCGCGCAGACGTCGGCTTGGCCGCGCGAGGCTGCAATCATGAGCGGCGTCTGCTTGGTGCGCTTGGCCGGGATATCAATGCTGGCACCGTGCTGGATGAGCGCCTCCACCGTGTCGGTGCGGCCCCATTCGGAAGCCTTGTAAAGCGCGGTCTCACCGTTTTCGTCGCGCTTGTCGATATCTGCGCGGTTGGCAAGCAGCAGCTCGACGGTGTGCGTCTGGCCCCAGTTGGCCGCGACGTGCAGCGCGGTCTGGCCAAAGTCCCAGGTCGCCACAACGTCCACTGGCACGCCGCCGGTGATCATAGCCTCCACCTCCTCGGAAATGCCGTTCTTGGCCATCTCCATGTACTTGGTCACATCCTTACGGCCTTCCTTGGGGCGGAACTCGCTCGCGACCTTCTTGCGCGCCGACGGCATGAGCCGCTTGAAGGCGCTCCAGCTGTCGCCCGGCGCCGGCCCGCGCACCTGCTGCTTCAGGTCCTCCAGCTCCTTGCGCAGCTCCTGGTTCTCCGACTCGAGCGCGGCCGACTTGTCCGCCATCCTGCCTCCGCGCGCCGCGCCGATTCCGTACTACTTGATATGCGCGCGCGGGCGGCGACGGACGCGTGCAGCCCGGCTTGCTGCAACGAGGCCCAGCGACCTCGCTCACCCGCTCACACTGCTGGCTGGCTGGCTGGACACGCGACCCCGGCTCCCTCCCTCGCTCGCGCGCACTGGCCTCGCACTCGCTCGCTCACTCGCTCGTCGTCCCGCGCGCGCGCTCGCCTCGCCCCGCCTCGCCCGCCTCGCGCCGCACGCCGCCCGCGCGCGTCGCGCGACCCGCAAGCGCGGGTTGGCTCGCCGGACGAAATCCACCCAATCGGGCCGTCGCCCCGGGCGCCGCGCGGATCACGCCAGGTGCGCGCCGCGTGCTGGCCGCCGCCGCAGTCGCCGCCGCCGCCGGCCCTCGCCGCGCCGCGCCGCGCCGCGCCGCGCCGCGCCGCGCCGCGCCGCCGAAATGGACTCGCACGAGCGCGCGTCTGGACTTTGCTGCTTGCTTGCTTCAAGTTGTGCACGTGCCGCCGCACGCGCCGCCTGGACTTAGCGGCCCATCCGCCGGGCGCCGCGGCCGCGCGCGCCGCGGCCCATTCGGGCCGTTAGACGCGGCGCCGCGACCGCCGAGAGGAAATTTGAATTGCAGGTCAAAGTCGCCGGCGCGCTCCCCGGCGCGGCGCGGCGCCGCGCAGGTCGGTCGCGCGGCGGCAGGCGAGGCGCGGGCGGCAGGCAGCGCCCGCCGCCGCGGCGCTGGCCGAGCCCCGGCAGGCTGGCGTGGGCGGAGGAGGAGGATGGAGGGCGGCGTCCTGGAGGGCGACGTGGAGGGCGGCGCGGGGCCCGAGCTGACGAGCGAGCTGGACGAGGAGGACCTGCGCAGGACGCTGGCGGGCGAGGAGGAGGACGAGGAGGACACGCTGTTTGAGGTGGACGAGGAGGACCTGCGAAGGGCGCTGGCAGACGAGGATGAAGAGCACGCGGAGGGCGTGGCGAGGGTGAGGTTCAAGACGCCGCCGCAAAGCGGCAGGGCAACGCAGCGAGATCCGCGCGAGGAGGTGGGGACCGCCTCGCGGATTGGGCGATCGCCAGCCTCGCTGATTGCGGCGCCGACGCCTGAACTGGAAAAGTACCTGCGCTTCGACCCGGGCACGCCGGCGCTCTCGTCCTCGATGCGCAGCAGCGGCGGCCTGGGCAGCAGCATGCGCAGCACGGGCAGCATGGGCAGCCTGAGCAGTGCCGACAGCGAGGCGCGGCGCGCACTGATCGAGGAGGGACGCCGGCGCATGGAAGAGTTCCGGAAGCGGTCTGCCACGCCGCAGCGGCGAGGCAGCGGCAGCAACAACACCGCCGGGGGCGGCGGCGCGAACGCCTCGCTTGCATCCTCGGCGTCCTCGACCGGGGTTGGGCCCGCTGATAGCGCGCCCTTCACACCGGTGGCGCGCCAGTTCAAGTCACAACTAGAGAAGCTAAAGCGTGACGAACTCGACCTGGCCTCCGCCGAGTGGAGCGAGCAGCGTAATCGCGTCTCGGAGATGCGCCGCGAGTACGAGGAGGAGATTGCGGAGCTGCAGCAGCGCCTGAACGCGGCCGAGGCCGAGACGCGCAGAGAGAGCGCCGAGCGGCAGAACACGGAGCTGGAAGTCGCGACGCTAGAGGGCGAAGTCCGCGCGCTCAGCGCGCAGACCGAGGCGGACGAGCGCGAGCTGGAGGAGACGCGCACCAAGCTCGCCGCCCAGGCCAAGGAGGCCGCGGCGCTCCGTGAGCGCGTGCAAGCGCAGGCCACAGAGCTGGAGACGCGCGCCAGGGAGGCCGTCGCTCGCCTCGCGAGCAGTCAGTCTGAGCACGAGGCCGACGTGGGCGCGCTGGAGAGCCAGCTCAACGAGCAGCTCGAGCAAATCCGCGGCCTTCAACAGGAGCGCGACGGCCTCCAGGAGGTCCTTGCATTGGCCCGCCAGAGCGCCGAGGACGAGGCCGCCGCCGCGACGCGCCGAGCCGCCGACCAGCAGGCGCTCTGGGAGCAGCGCCTGGAGGAGGTCCAGGCGCAGGCTGCGCAGGCTGCGCAGGCGGCGGCCTTGGAAGCCCGGGAACAGCAGGAGGCCGCACAAGGTCTTGTTGCGGCGGCCGAGGCCCGCGCGAAGGAGGCCGAACGGCAGCGCGAGGACGCGAAGCGCGCCCTGGCCGAGTCGGGTCGCGACGGCGCGGACCAGGCGGCTCGTCTCCGCACGCAGCTGGAGCAGGTGGAGGGCGCGCTGGGCGAGGCGAAGCGCGTGCGCGAGGCGCAGACCGAGGCCGCCGCGTCCCAGGCGCGCCAACTCGAGGAAGCGCTCGCCGCGGCGGAGCGCGCCGCCGCGATACAGCTCGCCGAGGCGGCACAGCGCGAGTCTGCGTTACGCGGCGATCTGCAGCGCGCCCTCGAGGACCGCGAGGGTGCCGCGACGCGGGCCGCCCAGGAAGACGCGGTACGGCGCGACAGTCTTGAAGAGCGTCTCGCGTGCCTGGAGTCGCAGGCCGAGGCGCTGCGCGCCGATCTGCGTCGCGCGCGAGAGACCGAGATCGCGCTGCGCGACGACAAGGCGGCCGCCGAGGAGAGACTGCGCCTTGCGCTCGGCGCGAACGAGAAGTTGCAAGCTGTGGAGCGCGCCGCGGCGTCGCAGCAGGCCGCGTCCCTCGAAGAGCGGTCGCGCGAGGCCGCACAGTTGCGCGAAGACCTGGCCCGCTTGGAGGACGAGCTCACGCAGGTGCGCCGCGACGCGAGCGAGGCGCGCGAGGAGACCGCGCGCGCCACAACGGCCGCGCAGAACACGCGTGATGACCTCGACAGAGCCATCGAGGCGAACCAGGAGCTGCGTGGTGCACACGAGACCTTGCGCGCCGACATGTCTGCAAAGGTGGATCGCCTCGCCGAGATGGAGGAGCGCGTCCTGGAGCTAACGCGGTCGCTCTCGCACGCGCAACGCACGAGCCAGGAGACCTTTTCGGCTGAAATCCAGGCCTCGCAGACGGCCACGCGCGAGTTGCGGCAAAAGCTGCGCGCCCTGGGCGACAAGCTGGAGAAGAAGCAGGAGCAGCTGCTCGAGGAGGAAAAACTGCGCAAGGAGGTCGAGGCGGAGATGGAGCGCGTGCGCGAGCAGCACGCCGTTGAGCTGCGCCAGCAGCGCGAACACTTTGAGGAGTCGCTTCGCGAGCAGCGCGCCATCGAGGAACGCCTGCGCGCCATCGCCGTCAAGGACGACGGTGTGGATCGCGCCGCCATGGAGGAGATGTCGCGCGAAATCAAGGAGTTGCGCCGGCGCCTCCTGGCCCAGCGCCCGGCGCCGGCGCCGCAGGCCCAGCTCCCGGCGCCGGAGCCGCAGCCGCAGCCACAGCCGCAGGCGGTGGGCCACGAGCTTGCGACCCGCGGAGACGGCGTTGTGCTCGCCCTGCAGGACCGTGTCGAGGCGCTCGAGGAGTCCAATCGCCTGCTAAGCCGCGCCTTTCGCGAGTCTGCGGCCCAGTCGAGCCAGACGGACCAGGCCCGCACGATCCACCAACTCACCATGGAGATTGAGGCCAGCAAGCGCGCCTTCCATCACATGCGGCAGCGCCTACTCCGCGCGGGTCTGCTCTCGCAGGACGAGGAGCGCCGCACCGCGGCCGCAACCCGGACCGAGCGCTCCCGCCTCGCCGAGCACGCCTGGATGGAGGCCTCCTGGTCGCACGGCGGGTCGCATGAGTTGAAAGGAGGCGGCGGCTCCGGCGTGAGGCATGCCAGCGGCACGGACCAGGGCTCCTCCGGCTTTGAGCGCACGCGCGAGCTCTCGGGCCTCACCGGGGAGGCCTCGAGGCGCACACGCGAGGCGTCGGGCCTGAGCGGGTCCGCCGTGACGGTCTTTCGCGCCAGCGCCATATCCGCGGCGTCCACAGCCATGACGCCGGCGCCTCGCGCGCGCCCGGGTCCGGACGCGCCGCGCACCGTCAACCGCGCCTTGCGGCACGAGGTCGGCATGCTGCAGGACGCGTTGGAGCACGAGCGCGAGGCGCGCCGCGCCGCCGAGACCAAGGCAGGCTTCTTGCAGTCCGAGTTCACCGACCTCTTTGTGCAGTACTTTCAAGACGAGAAGAGAGACAAGCTCGCGCGCAAGGCAGCGCGTAAGTCGCGCCCCAGAGAGCGCTCATCGCGCGTCGCCACTAGCAAGCGCTAACTGTTTTTCTTAGGACGCGACGGATCTTGTGTTATCGAACTAAGTGTAAGAGCTGCGACATCCCGGCTCCAATTTCTTCTCCTCCTCGCCGGCGGAGTCCGCCAGCCAGCTCGGACTCACTGCACTGTCAAGCCTCCCTCTCCCCTCCCCCCACACTACGCACACACGTTCTTAGTACCACAGGCCTGGCCTGGTTCGCAAGGTGGACAGCATTGGACCAGAACTTTTGACTAACTAACAGCGCAAGCCCGGTAAACGCGCAAGCCCATCGCGCGCGCGTGCGCGCGCGCGCCGCGCGGGTGGCTAAGATGGAGGCGAACGCGCACGGTGCGGCCGAAGAGCTGGCGCGCGGCGTGGATGCCGTGGAAGAGGGCTGGGCGCAGTGCGTGGACGACATTCGTGCCGCGTACGCTTGGACCGAGGATGAGATCGCGCTTGCGCTCGCAAGCAACAAGCAACTGCGCGCATACGTGCAGCGCCGCTGCACCGGGTGCTCGCGGCGAGGGCAGCGCGATGAAGCGGTGCGGCAGCAGCGGCGGCGGCAGCAGCAGCAGCAGCAGCAGCAGCAGCAGCAGCAGCAGCAGCGGCGGCAGCGGCAGCGGCATGGCCTGGGCCGCCCAGCTTCGCCATTGGCATTGGACACCAGCGACGCAGGCCTCGAGCCAGCGAGGAGTATGAGACCGCCGCAGAGTCACCTGACGCGCACCAGTTCATTTATGAGCTACGCGAGCTCGCGCAAACGTGTCAAGGGACTCATGGCGCCCATTCCCGCGATCGAGCCCCGTGAGCATGTCCAGCCCGCGCCGCCACACCTGGGTCTCTACATTGCGGAGCTCGAGACTTCAGCCATGCACCTGCCGCAGCCGACACTCCGTGCTCCGCTCAGTGAAATGCTTAAGCAGAACACGACGCGGGTCGCAACGCGGCACCTAAGCGCGCCGCCCCCGGGCATTCTACCCTTCATGGAGCCGACTTTGCGCGGCCCCAAACGCAAGACCAAGTCCCGGAAGCGCGCCACAACCAAACCAATTCTGTAACTCCTACGCTGCTTGACTTTTAGTCTCTTGGCTACTCAGCTACGTTCATTCGAGGTGCCGTCGACGCGGAGGAGCACGGGCCAGATGGTCTGTGCGTAGAGGCTCTTCTCGTCAACGGCAGGGGCGAGCCAGTCCACCGCGGTGCTAGCGTGCTCCGGGCGCACGCTCTGGCGACTGCGTGGGGGCAGCGTCGTGAAGATGACGTGAGCCGAGGCCGCCTCATCGTCGTCCCAGTTCGCCATGCGGTCTGCATCGAGCACAAGCGGCGGGGGCTGTTCCAGGAGACCCATGCGCTCCAGCGAGTCACGGATGCTTGCCACGAGGTCCTCCTCGCTGTGGGCAAAGACGCGAACGTCCTGCGTCGCAAAGGGCTTGGCAACGAAGGCATTGGTGCCGCCCGGGATGGCCTGGGGCGCCGAGAGCAGCACGGCGCGGCGCAGCGCGAGCTTGGAGGCCATAAAGCACGTGTGAGCACCTCCTTGCGAGTGCCCGCAGAGTATGATGTGGTCCCAGCGCACGGGCCGCAGGCGCCGGCCGTTGTCCTCGCCAAGAAAGGCCGACCAGCCCTGCTTGGGGCGCGTCTTGGCGAGGTGGTTCAGGAGCGCCGTCAGGCGGCCCTGAATGGAGTCACGCGACCTGACGGCACCCGTGAACTCACTCTTGCCGCCGCCGAAGCAGATCGTCTGATGGAAGGCTTCAATGGCATCGGCCTGCGCCGCCACGTCCTTGGGGTGCAGCTTCGCGATGCCCGCGCCGACCAGGCCGCTCGGCACATAGCTGTACCTGTACGCGAGACCGACGGTATGGTGCTTGTGTTGCTTCGCACCTGCGGTGAGAAAGTCGGAGCTGAAGCTCGGGTGCGAGAAGGTGCCGGCCAAGAAGACGACGAGGTAGCCGGACGCGGCAGCCGGGTCCCGCGGCGCGAGCACCAGGTGAGGGAGGAGCCCGTACCAGCGCGTGATCCAGAGCAGCGAGCGATCAGCACTCGCCGGCCACACGACGTCGAACTTGCGGGAGCTTGGGAGCTTCCAGCGCACGAGCAGCGGGATCGTGGCGGCGCAGGCGGCCAGGAGCACGACGAGGATGCCGATGATCCATGCGGCCCAGGTGGCCCACGAAGTCGAGGGCGCAGCCATGGCGTCTGCCGCTGCTGCTGCAGCAGCGGCGGCACCGGCGCTGCTGCTCGCGGACATGGCGCCTTGCCCCGGCTCGGTCGCGCGAAAGAGGACGGAACTGCAGAGATGCTGGGCCAGATTTTGACGCGGCGGCGGCCGCGACGCGAGGCGAGGCGAGGCGAGGCGGGGCGAGGCGAGCCTTAGGTATCTCGTGCACGACACTGAATTTGCTCGCGCGCGCGGCTCGCACGGCAAGTCCCGCAAGTACTCATCGCAAGTATTCATCGTGAGTTCCGTCTTCGCCTTGGTCACGGTGCTCGTGTTGTAGAGACTTATTCAAAAGATAAGGACAAAGGTCGGCCCTGACGCAAGACAACTTCTCGACAACGCCACGAAGCTTCACACCGAGAAGTCAGCCGCCAGGATCTTGGCGGCACCGTGACACGCACGGTAATTACGCCAGATTCAGTCATTCGTTCATTACGAAGAGAGAGAGGAAATGGCATTCCTCAAGGTCACGTGCTGCGGACGATGCGGCGGAAGTTCCTTCTTGCGCTCCTCAGGCGCCAGGATCTTGGCGGCACCGTGACACGCACGGTAATTTACGCCAGATTCAGTCATTCGTTCACTACGAAGAGAGAGAGAGGAAATGGCACTCCTCAAGGTCACGTGCTGCGGACGATGCAGCGGAATTTCCTTCTTGCGCTCCTCAGGCGCCAGGATCTTGGCGCCACCGTGACACGCACGGTGGTTTACGCCAGATTCAGTCATTCGTTCACCTCCAAGAGAGGGAGAGAGGAAATGGCACTCCTCAAGGTCACATGCTGCGGACGATGCGGCGGAATTTCCTTCTTGCGCTCCTCAGGCGCCAGGATCTTGGCGGCACACGCACGGTTGCTTTCGCCAGATTCAGTCATTCGTTCACTACCAAGAGAGGAACTCCTCGAGGTCACGTGCTGCGGACTCTGCGGCAGAGTTGTCCTTCTTGCGCTCCTTTTTCTGGGGCGGGGCGGAGCGGAACATGACCGGCTTGCCGGTCTTTTTCTTGGGAGCCTGCATAGAGCGCTCGATGCTCTTGCGCAGGCGCTCCTCATAGACACGCTGCTGCTGCGCGAGGCGCTCGGCGCGAACCCGCTCGCGGCGCTCCTTCTCCTTCAGCTTCTCGGCCTTGACAACGTAGTCTTCGGGCATCTGCTCGATCTTGGCGAGGAGGTCCTCGAGACGCGACTCGAGATCTGTGAGCATGGAGAGTGTGCTGGGCGAGGCGTCGCAGTCGAAGCCGCAGCGGCGGTAGACCTCCTTGACCTTGGCATTGAGCTCGCTGAGGAGCTTCTCCTGAGCGTCCTCGCCAAGGTTGGAATCCATGCGCGCGCGCAAGATGGAGGCCTTGGACTCTTCGGAACCGATCTTCTGCTTGAGTTCCTGGATGTTGCCCTTGAGGCTGTCAGTCTTGGCATCCATCTTGAACTTCGTGTCGCGGAACTCCTGCTTGAGCTCCTCGAGCGCAGACTCGGTCTCCTGCGAGTTCTGAATCAAGAAGAGGTTGCTCTCCTCGAGCTGGGTGAAGATGTTGAGCAGCTGCTGCGGGTCGGTAAAGTACATGGGCAGCTCGCGGTCCGCGGCCTCGAGCGCGCGCAGGTCCTCCAGCGTCTCAACGATCTCGTCAGCGGCATCCAAGTCCTCCGTCTTGGCCTCGGCCCTGGCCTCGGTCTTGGCCTCGTCGTCCGCCTCGCCGTCCTCCCCGGCGTCGTTCGCCTTGGTCTCGTCCTGGTGCGCGGCGCCATTGTCCGAGTCGTCCATGTCGTCGTCCAAGTCGTCGTCAGAGAAGTCAAAGACGGGCGGGTCCGGCAGGCGCAGCGGCGGCACGCTAGACACGACCTCCTTGCGCGCGCCGCGAGGGCGACCGGCGCTACGCGCGTCCTCGCGGCGCTTGGCAGCCTCGTGCTCCTTGATGAGGCGCTGCTTCTCCTCCTCGTACTGGCGCATCTTGAGGCGCTTGAAGGCCTGGCGCCGCTTCTTCTTGCGACGGCGCTGCATGGCGTTGTGATGGTCGAACCACTCAGACGGCGTGAGCTCATCCAGGAAGTTCTTATACTTGACGCAGTCATCGAGCTGCTCTTTGAGCTTGGACATCTCGCTCTGCACCGCCTGGATCTGGTGATTCAGCTTCTTGATCTCCTGTACCTTGTCCTGCTTGAGCTTGGTCTCCGCCTCGGCCCGTCGAATCGCCTCGTGCGCTTTCTTGTCGTTCTCCTTGAGAAAGGTGTCGAAGCGGATCGCGTCCTCCTCCAGCATGAGCTCGCTCTTGCGCAGCGCCTCCTCCTTGAGCTGCGCCTTCTCCTCCAGCTTGCGGATCTCCTCGCGCTTCGTATCCAGCGACATTTGCACCAGGAACATTTCGCGCTTCTTCGCAATAAAGTCCGCCATGTTCTCCTTCTCGCGCCGCCGCTCCAGGGCCAGGCCGCCGCCCTGCTTGCCCACCACCTTGCCGCCCGCCGCGCGCAGTCTGCTTTCGCCAGCGCGAACCAGATCGCTACCGCCACCGCCCCCGCGCGCCGTCGGGATCTCGTCCACCATGGCGCGGTGCGAGAGCGCGCTTGCGCCCGTGCTGCGCTTGCTCGACTCCACCGTCTTTTGCCAGATGCTCATTTCCTTGAGCCGGTCGCGCTTCTCCTGCTTGAGCTTTCGCTCGCGCTCGCGCAGCAAGAAGACCTGGTCGTCCGTCGGCATGCGGAAGGGGTTGTTCGCCTCCATCTTCTCCTCGCGCTCGCCGCCGTACGCCTTGCTCTCCTCATGCGCGCGATGCTCCTCCTTGCCTTCGCCGCCGCCGCCACCACCGCGCGTCAGCGCTGTAGAGCTCGACATTCTCTCCAGCCTCGCTCGCTCGCTTGCAGACCGCCGCTGCTCGCTCGCGCCGCGCCGCGCCGCGCCGCCTGCGCAAGCGCCGCCTGCGCAAGCGCGATCGGAGCCGTCTGTCTGTCTGGCGCGCGCAGGACGGAAAGCGAGCCACAGGTGTGCGCCACGCAGCAGGCGGCGGCTATACTGAGACGGCCTCGGGCCCGGCGTGTGTGCGCCAACGGCGAGTCCGAGTCCGCGGAGTCACGCGGAGTCACGGTCGCGACCTCAGCCGACCTGCCAGTGGGTCGGTGACAGTCTTGTCTTGATTCCCACTCACTCCCAGCTGCGCCTCACCTCACCTCGCTCGAGACGTGCCCAGGCGTGGCGCACCAAGTCGCACAAGACGAAGCGAAAAGTTGAGAAGGTTGGAGGCATCCGCGCGACGGCGCGGCGCGGCGCGGCGCGGCGCGGCACGCCGACGACTCGGAGAAAGGCCGACGACTTAGAGAAAGGTCAACTTGGAGGAGAGACGCCCGGAGAGGACCCCGAGAGTGGCTTTCATGAAACGGCTCGTGGCTGCTCCTGTCTCGTTGGCAACCCTTGAGAGAAACGGCAAACAAGATGCCACATGCCGCCGCGCAACCAGGCAGCCCGGCCGACCAGCGAGGATAGGTCAGCCGGCCCGGGCGGAGCCGAGGTGAGGTGAGCTGTGCTCTTTGATGAATGTTGAAGTCCCCATTCTTTGTTTATTTTTGGTTCACAGAGAGTCAAATATCGGGGAGGTGGGCCTCCAGGGTGGCCTCGTTCATGCACAAGCTGCGCAGGACGAGGTCCATGACGTCTGCCGGGCTATCGGCGATCTTGACCCACCTCCGCAGCAGACGCTTGGCGAAGGAGAAGGCGAGCGACGCGTGCGTGAACGGGTCGAATAGGAGGACCAGGACGTCCTGGGCGGCGGCGCCCCAGCGAATCTGAGCGAGGAAGCGCACCTTGTCAATAAGCACGGCGCGCCTTACGGCGCGACCCATCTCCTTCTGCATCTGCTGCATACGGTCCTCGGCGAGCTTGTGCAGGACGATCGTGCAGAGCCTGCGGCGTGAGGCCTCGCGCCAGCCGCGCCCGCCACGCACCGCGGCAGTGGAGCCAACGCCCGAGGTACGCCTCGGAGGCGCGACTGGAACGTGCGGGAGCCCGCTCATAACGCTGCCCCCCTCGGTGAGCGTGGCCTGGCGCGCCCGAGGGCTCTTCTTGTAGACGGTAAGGTTCTTCAAGTAGCGCTCGTGCACCTTGCGGTCCTCGTCCCAGTCTTGTTTCCGGTACACGGCTTGCGTCTCCTTGATGCGGCGGTGCAGGTGGTCATTCTCGCGCGCGATGGCATCCAATGTCATCCTGCGCAACTTGGCACGCGCCGCGCGCTGCGTCTGGCTGGCGCGCTGCTGCTCGGCCTTGGCGTCCTTGTACTTCTTTTCGCGCAGAATGTTGGTCATGCGCTCCATGATACGCACATTCTCACGCTGAATCTCTTTCTCGCGCAATGTGCGCTCTGCGACCTGCTTCTCGCGCTTTCGCTTGATGTGCGGCAGCATCCGCGTCTTTGGTGGCCGTGAGTCCACCACGGCGGGGCTCTTGCTGATCTTGAGCAAGTTGCGCCGGTGCAGGTCGCTGCGCATACGGATCTCATGCGCCTCCACGGCGGTGAGTCGCTTCAGGTCCATGGCGGCGACGCCGTCGTCCGACCGTGCACGCCTCGTGACCAGCCTGGCCCGCTACTGCTCTCTTTTGCTTGCCACGAAGATGCGCAGCTCAGCGCGGCGATGTATGCCTTGGAGGCCGGCTGGCGTGGCAGCCGGCCGGCCGGCCAGCCAGCCAGCCAGCCAGCCACAGACAACCACGGTACGCGCTTCGCCTCGCCTCGCCTCGCCTCTCCACGCTACGACTCGCTACGCCTCGCCTCGCCTCGCCCCAACTTGCTTTGCTTCGCTCGCCCCTGGCCGCAGAGCTGCGTCCACGCTTCGATCGACGCGGCGCGGCGCGGAGTGATGCGCTGATGAGGCAGCCGGCTTGTTGAAGCTTCCACAGGGCGGGTCGGCGCGCATGCGTGGCGTATGGGTGGGAAAAATTCGAGTCAAGCCCTCGCGACACTAACGACTCTGTGGCAACAATCTGGCGGCGCGTCGCCATTGCCGGCTTCTCTCCTGTCCTGTGTCCTGTCCTGTCCTGTCCTGTCCTGTCCTGTCCTGTCCTGTCCTGTCCCTGTCCTGTCCTACCTGTCCGTCTCTCGTGCCTGGCGAGCTCACGCGTGCAGCGCGCGCATCCTGCATCCTCAACCTGGCTGCATGCAAGTGACTTCCCCCGCCTGAGCCTCGTGTTCTCCAACGGATCCTGCCCCGTCTATCGTGACCGCCGCTGACACACGCGCCGCCGCGGCGGCGGCCGCCGCCGGCGACGCGGTGGCAGTGGCGGCGCCGTGGCGGCTGCCGCGGTTGTCGGTGCGGTCGCGGACAAGCACAAGGGTCTCGGCAGCGAGATGGCTGCGGTAGACGACTTGGTCTGGAACGATGTGCGCCGCGCCTGTGAGCTGGATGAGGAAGAGCTGCCTGCAGAGACTGGCGGCGGCGGCATTCGTCTTGGCGGGACGGCGAGCAACGTTCGGCTCGCGGCCCTTGCTCGCGCCATGAAGAAGACCAAGAAGAAACCAAGCAGGAGCACGAAGAGCAGCAACAGCAGCACCAGCAGCAGCACCAGCAGCAGCAGCAGCAACAGCAGCAGCAGCAACAGCAACAGCGGCAACAGCAGCAACAGCAACTGCAGAAGCAGCTCGCGTCGGGCATGGAGCGAGGCGGACGAGGTTGGCGCAGCAGACATCGACGCCAAGCAGGCCGAGGCCGAATTTAAGGAGGCAGATGGTGATGCCAGCCACGGTGACGAAGAGACTGCTGTCCTGATGCACCTCATGGCGGCAAGCCAGAGCTTTGTGCCCCGCGTTGACCTTGCTCAGGTCCACGTGGCGCTGGGCACGACGAGCCGCGCCGAGTGGTCGGCGCCGAGCACAAACGCGAGCTATCGGGTCCTGTGCATGCGCTGCACGACCGAGGCCGAGGCCGGGGCGCTTTGGGAGCGCTTCTGCGCGCGCGCCGGCAGTCGCGGGCGCCGCGTCTTTCACCTCGGCGAGGCGCTCCTCGTACGCGCTGTCTCCAGGCAGCGCGTCGTGGCGCACGAGGTCGGCTTCCGAAAGGAGGCTGACCGCCACGGGCTTGCAACAAAGCACGCAGCGAGGAGTGCAGGGAAAGATGCGCCGTCGCGTGCCCCCGCTCAGGCCAACGAGGCCAACGACAGCGACGATGTTTCTGCGCCGGACGACTTTCCCGCCTTGCTCGACTGTCTCGGCGAGCACATCGTCGCGGTTCAGGAGGCATTCGATACATACCAGCGCAACGGGCTCTTGCGGGGCGAGGACGATGTGCGCTACGCCCTACAGGACGGCCTTCCCGGCGCCGAGGCGCCCACGCGGGCCGACCTGCGCGATGTGTCCGTGGGCGGGCCTGCACGGCGCGAGCCGGCGCTCGACCTGGCGGCCTTTTGCAAGCTCTGCGCGACAAGCCTGCAACGCGGCGCGGCCTCTTCTGCGGCGGCGCGCGCCGACCTCACGAACATCGAACATGAGGCCGCGGCCGTCTTTGACAGCTTCAAGCTCTTTCCCAAGGACGACTTTATCGAGATTTACGACGTCGCACCCGCCCTGCGCGCCCTCGGTATACCTGCCGACGACGATGTTGTTGCACGCCAGCTCGACGACCGCGGAGTCCGCCACGTGCGCCTGGCCCTCTTCCGCCAGCTCGCCCGCGACCGCGCCGCCAACGTCTCCAGCTGAGCCAGCTTGCTCGAGCTAGCTCTGACAGCTCTAGCTAGCTGCTGAGCAATGGCGCGGGCACCACCGCTGCGCTGGCAGTGAGTGGTCCGGTCCATCCATCCCGCTGAGGCGAGCTGACACGGCCAGTGCAGCTGCCTCGGAGTGAGCCCGCTGGGCCGCCGCCGAGACTTGCTCGAAGGCCCTTGGCGGAGAAGCGCGGAGAACGACAGGTTTCTGAACCTGGCGCCACCCTTCGGACCGCCCCGGGCCGTGCCGCGAGTCCTCGTCCTCGACCGACACCGTGACGGCGTGATGGCGCGCGCGCGCGAGCCGCACGAACACCCACCCTTCGGGCCCGGGCCCTTCGGTCCCTTGGGCTCCACTCCCTGCGGCCACTTCCGCTTCTTCCATTCGTCTCTCGTAATGCAGCTTGCCTGCTAAGAAATGCAATGCCAACGCAAGACACCGACATCGCGACGCAAATGCGTTCCTCTCGCTTGCGGTGCCCCGGCCAGCCTGCCAGTGCTCGCCCGCCACCGCCCGCCCTCGCACTGCAAGTCTGCACGCCGCGAACGCGAGCTCGCCACGACCCGGACTAGCGCCGAGCCGAGCCGAGCCGAGCCGAGCCGAGCAGGCGCCTGCTGCGTTGCGTGCATGCTCGCGGGTCGAGTCGATCCGCCATGGCCAGTGCCCACTGCGAGCTGCATCGATTCACCGCGCGCTGCTCTGCACGTGCCATTGGCGTGCTCTCAGGCTGCGTGCTCTGCCCCGACCGTCCATGACAGCGAGTCCGCAGCGAGCGCATCCTGCTCTCCGGCTGCCGCAGCACGCCCGCCACGCACGGCACGGCACGGCACGGCACTGGCCACGCGCGCGCGCGCGTCCCGCGCTCTGTGTGGCCCGGCCCCGGCCCGCCCGCCGCCCCGCGCCCCGCGCGCCGCAGTGCAGGCAGGCAGCAGACCGCGTTCGCCGCTCGCCGCTCGCCGCGCCCTCGGCCGCGCGCTCGCGGCCGCGCGCAGGCTCGCGCGCGCGCGCAGGCCGCCGCGCCGCCGCCCGCGCAGAGCAGAGCAGGCGGCGCTCGCGCGGGGCGGCGGGCAGGGCGGCGGGCGGGCAGGCCGGCTGGGGCGGGATGCGGCGCGTGCAGCGCGGCGGCGGGGGGCAGCGCGGCGGCGCGCGGCGCGCGAGGTGGCGCGCGACGTGGCGGCTCGTGCGCCGGCAGCCGGCGGCGGCGGCGAGCGCCGCGGACGCCAGCGGCGAGGCGGCGGCCGACAAGCGCGGCGCGCAGCGCGGGGCCGCCCTGGACGATAGACCTGGTCGCGAGGACTTGGAGGAAGTGCACGCCGTGCAGAGCGACGAGGACGGGGAGGAGGAGGAAGAGGAAGGGCGCGGGCAGGTGCCTGCAGCGCTGCGGCGACTGTACGTGGACGGGCGGCAGCGCATGCTGTGCGAGCCGCTGGACGGCGAGGCCGAGGAGGTCTGGCAGGCCGTGCGGTCGCAGCTGCGGGAGGAGCTGGGCGACGGGGAGCTGGAACGCTACGACGCGGAGTTCTACTGGAGGTTCGTGCGCGGCAGCATGTTCGAGAGCACGCAGGAAAAGCGCATCAAGCGGGCTGCGGACCGTCTGCAAAACACCCTGCGCTGGCGCCGCGAGCGCGAGGTGGACACCATCTTGGCGGAGCCCTTTCCAAAACTCGACGCCTTCCGCGATACGCTCTGGCCGCTGCGCCTGCTCGGCACGGACGGCGATGGTCATGCCGTGTTGCTGCTGCGCCTGCGCGACTGCGACTGGCGCCGCGCAGCGCATGTCTTTTCGTCCAAGGAGGAGGTTCTGCGCTACATGACCTTCCAGCAGGAGCTGCAGACGGAGCGCCTCAAGGCGATGCGCGTCAGCTCCAGCCAGGTTTTCGTCTTCGACCTGGGCGGCCTTTCCATGAACGACTACCGCCTGGCCTACAGCAACGGCCTGGCCGCGCTCTTCTCGCTCTGGTCCAACCATTATCCGGAGAGCGTCAAGGCTCTCTACTTGCTCAATACGCCTTTGATCTTTCGCTCCATTTTTGCGCTCATCAAGGGGCTCATCGAGCCGGACACCGTGCAGAAGATCCACTTCGTCCCGGCTGGCGAGGATCACGTCCGTGCCACGTTCACCGAGGTGGGCGTAGCCACGGAGCTCCTGCCGGAGGCCATGGGCGGCATGGGGCTCAGCGACTATGTTCTGCCGCGAGCCGTGGTCGAGGACAAGGTCGAGGGCGCCGCGGGCAGCGCCCGCCTCACGGCGGCCGATATTTTGCCTCACCACCTGCGCGAGCTCCGGGCGCTCGGCTTTGAGACGCCCCCTACCGCCATCCCGCGCGCCACCTCGGCCGTCTTTGACCACGAGCTCGACCGCACGGGCGGCCTCGACCCTGACTTGGCTAGCTACGGCGAAGACGCCTCTCCGGAGCACACCTCGGACGTCGCCGTCTACAGCGCGCTCGTGCAGCGCCTCTTCGCTGTTCGCGACGCGGCCGTAGGCGCCGCTCAGGTCGCCCTGGAAGCCATCTCCACCGTCTTTGACGGAATCCACGCGGCGGAGGGTGCCGACAGCCAGTCAAGACGCTCCAGTCTCCGCAGCCGACTGACGTTCCGCAGCTCGCGTCGCGGCTCTGAGCCCTCCCACGGTGCGCTCACGGCGTCCAACGTCACGGACGACGATCTCTAGGCCTCTAGGTTAGAGTAGGTCTGTCTGACTCGCACCGAGGTCTGTCTGACTCGCACCGAGGTCTCAGGCTGTCTGACTCGCACCTTGGCATGTGACCAAAACTCATCGCCGCCGACGCTACGCTGATGCCGCCGCGCCCCCATCCGCCAGCATGAATGAATGATCGAACCTGGTATGAATTCTTGAACAAATAATGGTGTCTTACAGCCTGAGAGACTCGGAGAATGATTGATTGACTGACTCACAGTGAATAGCCGCTTGCTCAAGCAACGGCGGTCCTCTTTGTTCGTTCATGCGCACGACACGCCCGCGCCGCCCTGCCAGGACCCTGCCAGGACCCTGCCAGTACCTGCCAGTGCGGTGCCCTCCAGGGGCCGGGCCCTCTGCTACACACTCACCACGGTGCGGTACGACGCAGTACGACCAGTACGACGCAGTGCGACACGCAGTTGTTCGTTCTCCTGCTTGTCCGCCGCCGAGACGCGCACCGGGCGCACCTCGCGCCGCCACCGTGACGGCGGTGACCCGCAAACTGGCGAGCGACGAGCGAGAACAAACTCCGGTTCGCTCGCGCGCGCTCGCGCGCGCTTTGGCCACGTCCATCTCGCGCCACGTCCATCTCCACCTTGAAGTTGATCGCGTTCACCCCCTCAAGTCGAGCGCGCTCGGCTCGAGCTGGCCGGGCCGGCGGTCCGACACGCCACGCCACGCCACGCCACGCCACGCCACGCCACGCCACGACACGACCTCCGCCGCCCGCCGCGCCCACGCCTCCGCGAGCAGCCTGGCAGCCTGGTTGGTAGCTCGCGCCGGCAGCCCCGCGAGCGTTGGTAGTCTGGTCGAGTCAGGTTGGACGTCTTGACGGTCTTGGGCCTGTTCGCCGCGCCGAGGCGGTGCCCCACGGCCTCCGCGAGCAGGTCGCGGGCCGGGCTGGGCTTGCCTGCGGGTCGCGGCGGCGCGCGCAGAGCCGTGAGCGCAGGCGCGCAGGCCGGGGCGGCGCGGCGGCGCGCGCGCGCATGCAGCTGCGGCGCGTGCAGTCGTCGCGCGCGCGGGAGGCGCGCGCGGGCGGCGGCGGCGGCGGAGAGCGGCGGCGGCGTGCGCTGCCGGCGTGGCACAGCGAGGGCGATGTGGGCGCCGACGAGCAGGAGAGCGGCGAGGCGAGCGCGGACGCCGCCGGGAATGGCGCCTTCGTCGGCGCGGCGCGCACGCCACGCAAGGTGGACTTCGTGGAGGCGCTCAGCATGGAGGAGGACATGGTCTGGGTTACCGCCAAAGTGGACCTGAGGGAGGACGACGCACTCGTGCGCGAGGCACTGCTCAGGTACCCGGAGGAGTGGTTCCTGCGCTTCGTGCGCGGCGCCATGCACGAGCCGGACTGCCAGGCGCGCGTGCGCGCCGTCAAGCGGACCGTGGCGCGCAGTGTGCTCTGGCGGCGCGAGCAGGGCGTGGACCACATCCTCGAGCGGGCCTTTCCGTGCATACGGTCCTTTCGCGACAAGCTCTGGCCCATGCGCGTGGTGGGCATGGACGCCGACGGCCGCGCCGTGCTCGTGCTGCGCCTCGCCGACTGCGACTGGGAGGGCGCGTTGCGCGATCTCGACAAGGCGGACGTGCTCGAATACATGGCCATGTACCAGGAGGCCCTCCTGGCGCGCCTGCGCGCCATGGGCGCGCGCGCTGCGCAGGTCGTCCTGGTCGACGTCTCGGGGCTCACCTGGAAGGATTTCCGACTGGCCATCAACCACGGCTTACCGGCCATTTTCTCCATGTGGGCGCGGCACTACCCGGCCACGCTCCACGCGGCCTACCTGCTCCACTGCCCGGTCCTCATCAAGGCGCTCGTTGGCGCGGTGCGCCCGTGGATTGAGCCGGCCACGCTCAACAAGATCTCACTGCTCTCGAACGGGTCCGTGGCCAAGGCGGCCGCCAAGTTTGTGCGCAGCGGCATGCCTCTGGATCGCATCCCACGCGATCTCGGCGGCACGGCCGAGTACGACTCGGCCTGCGACTTTGTGCTGCCGGACGCCTTTGTGGACGCCAAGGAGGCGCAACGCCTGGCCTTTGTGCCCTGTACCTTTGCCGACTACTGCGGCACGCCTCACGCCGCAACGGCCGGACCCAGCGCCGCTCGTCTTGCGCAATTCAACCAGGCTTCGCCTCGGACGTCGCCCCTGCGCAGACAGCTCCAAGGTATACGCGCCCGCAGCGCCAGCGCCGGCAACAGCAGCACGGGCAAGGGTATGAACAGCGCCAGTAGCAGCGAGTCGAGCTCCGTGCACGACTACCGCAAGACGCGCAGCGCCAAGTTCGCGCCGCGCGCAGACGACCAAAGCACCAGCAGTGGCGGCTGGGGCAGGAGCGGAAGGCTCTCGCCTCTTGATCACTTCCGCAGCAGGGCGAGGCGGCCGTCTGTGCCATTCGCGGCGAAGCAGGCGCAGCCGGACGCCGCCACGCATACACCCAACGTCGAGAAGGTCCTCGCGGGCGTTGGCCTGGCGACCGCCCAGCCCGCAGACGCTGCCACCTCCCTGCTCGGGCTCCAGGTCGATGTGGCAGCTGGATGCAGCGACGCGGAGGATGACAAGGGCACCCACGGGGGGAACGCTGGGGCCAGTGGCGCGTCGACCGGGGTCCGGCCAGTCTTTAGCCCTGCGTCGCCCACCTCCAGGTCGAGCGGGTCTTGGGGCTGGCAGGCGCGATCTGCGCCCGGAGGGCGCTCGCCGACGTCCCAGAGCCAGCGCTTTGACAAGTCCACATTGGCGGAACGCGAGCCGCGTCTGGCCGGTCCCGGCACGCGCGCGGCGGTCTTCGGCCCGCGTCGGTCCGACATGGAGCCTCGCGAGGCGCTCTCGAACTCGCTGCTCGGCGAGAGCGGCTTTGAGGCGTGGTGGCTGCAGAGCCCGTCGCTCGACCTGCTCTTATGGGAGAGCCCGCCAGTGACGATTTCATTTTTGCTCTCCGCACATGGCCTGCTACGGGCCTTTAGCGTGTGGCCCGCGCTGCCTGTCGTGCTCGGCGCGCTCACGTGCTGGAGCTTAAGTAGCGCCTTTTGGAGCCTGCACTGGCTGCGCTGCCGCGTCCCGTCCGCCTACCTCTTGGCCTGCGAGCTATCGGCTGCCTGGCGCTGCGCTATCTCAGACGTCGGCCGGCTCGGTGCTGTCTTTCTCTGCGAGGTGGATGCCACCATGCAGCGCGGGGAGCGCGGCAAACCGTTTCTGCGCCTGGCGCTGCCGCTTGTCCTCCTGCTCGCGCTCGTCTGCCTGGTGCCGGCCCTGCTCCTGGCGCACGGTGTTTTGCTGGGGCTGTTTTTTCTCCCCCTTGGACTCAAGATGGCACTTTTGTAGTTATGATACCATGTACCGGTAGGCTGATCTAACTAAATAAACGAACCAAGTAATGAAGCGAGCAAGCGAGCGAGGGAGCAAGCGAGAAGCAAGCAAAATTTTCGTTCCGTTTCCGAGGTCGTGCAGCAGGAAAAATGGGCGAGAATTACGGGCAAAAGATACACACATATGAAAAGGCAAAAGACCCGATGCCTGCGCCACCGCAAATAGTCCCCATTTCCCTCCGTCCCCCCCCCCCCCCAAAGAGCATGCGGTTTTGCAGCAGCAGGCCATGGGCTCCCTCCTCCTTTCCGAGTGGCCTGCTACGATCGCTCAGCGGACCTTGCGCCGGGCGCGCTCCTTGGCAAGCGGCACGTCGCGGAGCGTGTCGGTGATGTTTTGCGCAGAAAAGGCCGACGCGACGAACTCGGGCGAGACCTCGCCAAGGGCTGCCGCCACCGCAATCGGGTCAGCGTCGCCCGCCAAGTCCGGGTCGTGCGCAATCGGGTCCGCATCCACCGGCTCCAGCCCAAAAACCTCCGCCCACGAGTCGAAGCGGGACTCCAGGCCAGCCCAGCCAAGCAGCACGTTTCCGCTCGAGATACGCTGGTCGCCCTCGAGAAACAAGCGCTCCTCCTCGCTGATCTGCTCCTCCGTGAGCGCCAGCTCGTCCACGAGCGAGGACGCCGTCTCCGGGAGGCCGCTCTTCTCTGTGCGCTTGATTGCGGCCAGGGAGGCGTCTGCTGGCGCCTGAATGTCCTCCGCAGGCTCCCGCGCCTGCGCCGTCCCCCGGGCGGCCCCGCCGCTCGCGCCGCCGCGCGCCCGCTTTGTCGTCTCGGACGCGTGCGAGGAGCCCGCGGCGGAGCGGTCACGCTTCCCGGCAAGACGGCCGCCGCCACGTGCGCGACCGCTCGCGCCCGCGTCTGCGCCGGCGCCGCCAGCCTCGGTGCCCGTCGCCTTGCGTTTGCGCTGGCGCGGGCGCGCGTCGCTGCCTGCGCCTGCGCCTCCGCCGCCGCCGCCGCCGCCGCCAGACTTGGGCACGCGCGCCTTGGGCTCGCGCGGGCTGCTGCTGCTGCTGCTGCTGCTGCTGCTGTGCGACTTCTTGGCCCTGGCCGCCTGCTCGCGCAGCTCCTCCACGTAGGGCTCGCCCTTGGCGAGCAGATCGTCCACGTAGGCCTTCTCATCCACCCAGGTGCCGTCGGCGTAGTCCCACAGCATGCCGCTGGGCGCCGCGCCACGCGGCCGCTTGCGGCTCGCGTTGGAGTGGATGGTCTTGAGCAGCTCCGACACGCGCTCGATCAGCGCGAAGTGCGGCCGCGGCACCCAGTCGCCCGCGCGGTAGTCCCACATCTTGCCCGTGGGCGCGGCGCCGCGCGGCCGCGGGAACGAGGCGGCGCCCGCCTCCGCCTGCGCGCCGCCCTCGCCGCGCCGAGCGCCGCCGCCGCCGCCGCTCGTCCCCGCCTTGCGCCGCGTCGCCCCCAGCCCCTCCGCGCCAGCGCGGCCCGTCGCCACCACGCCCACGCGCTTGTTCCGGTTCGACTCGCGCGTCCTCATCCCGCTCTGCGTGAGGCTCCTTCCTTTTCTCCCGCGCCCGTCCTCCCCGTCCTGCTCGCGCTCCTCGTCCACGGGGTCCACGGGGTCCACGCGGTCGGTGCCAGCCACCGCCGCCGCCGTCCCTGCCTCTGCGCGCCGGCCGCTCGCCCCGCAGCCTCTGCCGCCGCGCGGCGCGCGCGCAAGCCGCCGGCCGCCGCCGCCTGCCCTCCGCTGCGCGCCGCCGCCGCCG